>JAVFHW010062258.1:0-10048 GCA_032159205.1 Eurystomus glaucurus suahelicus
CACCCTTATTTTCAGCAAAGTGGGGGAGAGGGCAGTGAGTTGTTAGAGGCTTGATAGCAGTGGATGAGCTGGTGAGCACATGCTAGAGAAGACATTCCTCTACAACTGAAACTGAAGAATGTGGTTTAATAACATTAAAAATAAAAGGCTAATAAAGGGATTGGGCTGCATGCACGCTGTGCAGCATCTATTAAAAATGAGTATTTAATTGGATGTTTGTTTTGCAGTCAGTCTACTGGGCTTAAAAATACCCGCTAGTGCCCTGAAATATTTAAATGATCACAACTGGGTGTAGAAAGGAGATAGGGCTGTGGAAACAGTAAGCCAGAAGGCACATGGTTTTTTTGGATGGCAGAGTATGGACTTTGAGGAGACAGGGAACAAGAAAAACATCTTATTATTTAACATTGCCTTGTAACAAAGCGAAGTGCTCTGAGCCACGCTGGGGCCTGCAGTGCTGGACAACATTCCCAGGCACACGATAGCTCAGGCCACTTGAAGTGTAGGTCAAGTCTACAAACGTGCCATGGTCCAGAGAGGGCTTTAACCATCTGTGGTTTGGGAGAATCATATGGGTCAAGCTGAGGGGAGACTCTATTGCTCTCTACAACCATCTTAAAGGGGATTGTAGAGAGGTGGATGCTGATCCCTTCTCACAAGTAACAAGTGATAGGACAAGAGGAAACGGCCTCAAGTTGTGCCAGGTGAGGTTTAGGTTGGACATTAGGGAAAAAGTTTCACTGAAAGGTCTATCAAGCCTTGGAACAGGCTGCGCAGGGCAATGGTTGAATCCCCATCCCTGGATGTGTTTAAAGCCATGTAGATGTGGTGCTGAGGGACGTGGTTTAGCAGTGGACTTGGCAGAGTAGGGTTATGGTTGGACTAAAGGTCCTGCCTAAAGATCTTTTCCAGCCTAAATGATTCTGTGATTCTATGATTATTAGAGCCTGAGAATCTGCACAGAGAGTGTCTTCCAGATACCCCAGTCAGACAGAAATCTGGAGCTAAAATCTCAGAGTGAATTGCTTGTGAGCTCCACTGCCAAGGCAAACCCCAAGGCCTTATGCTGCTCACATTGCTGCTCATGGGAAACCCACAGTTTGGGACCTTTCTGCAGAAGAATGACCTTAACTGACCCTATGCAAATAAAATGTTAAGGGTATTTTATGGACTGAACATTTGATCTGAAGAATGCTGAAGCTGAAGGAAGGGCTCTTGCTTGCCTGGCCATCCTGGAGGTGACACACCTATTGCCACTGTTTGTAAGACAAGCTTGAAGCAATTTAATATGTAATTTTGGATCTAGTCAACAGTAAATAAGTACATATGGCTTCAAGAACTGGTATAGTGAAGAAGAGGTGTTATGCAGTAGACAGCCTAGATTTTGCAGGTGAACCTAAGCACTGGAAATACTGCCAATCCCACTAATTAATTAAAGTTTGCATCCAGCAAAATCAGGACATCATAATGGCTGGACCTGCAGCATTCTAGGCAGTGATGGAAACATTTGCACAACCGTGTAACTACAAGAGGCACTACAAACGTGAGGTGCTTGGAGCCCAACACAACATAGCAGACTGTTCTTGCGCATCCATGTAAGTGTGTGCTGGAGCTAACTCTTGGCTTGAACCAAGCCAGCTTGTGCCCAAATTCATTATGTGTTGATTTAATAGATGAGGAAGATGCACCCTTGATAGTACAAGTGCCTGACAGTGATTTGCTTCATGGCTGAGCATTCTGGCAGGTCTTGTTCTGCATGGGAGGAGGAAAAACCCATTTCAGGATGGAGAGTTTGCAAGGAGAAACCCTCTCTGCTTCTAAGAGAGGAGCAGGGTGTGATGGACTGATCCCTGGCTGGGACACCAGAGACTGAAATTCACATGCCGCAAGGCTGCTGGGTGATCCGCTAGCAAATTAATTTAATCAGCTTTAATTTCCTCTTTTTAAGAGGGCAAATGGCTCCACTCAAATGCTCATGGCCACCTGTCAATGACAACCACGGTTGCAGGGGCAGGTGTTTTCCCTAAGTGGATGTGCAGTGTCAGAAGACAAAAAGGTTTTTCTCTGCAGTTTGATTCTTCCTCTCTGATATATTGAAGTGTCCAACGAGCAAACTGAGCACAGATTTTTTTTTTTTTTTTTTTTTCCTGAAGCTAATCATCAGCTCAGCATGGAGAGCGCGAGGTGCAGAAAGCAGCACCTCCAGTCCCACACCTTCTGTACTGCTCTTCCTCCTCTGAAAGGAGTGAAAAGAAATAGATGAGACCTGGGCACAGCAGAGCCCAGGATAATTTCTCCAAGTCCCTCTGCCCATCTGGCTCCACTCTGTGGATCATTTAGCACAAAGAAAGCAATTTTTTGTCTTTGATACTGAAAGCAGCAAGGAGGGTAATTGAAGCCTGGGAGGTACGGTAGCTATCGAGCAATCTCAGCCCTTGCAGATCTCTGATGTATGGTAAAACTCAAAGGGGAGTTACAATTACTACCCATTGCCCTGGATGATGATTTATCTTGTAGCCACATGAAAGCAAAATCTCTCTGATCTGGTTTTCTTTGCCCATCCTGTACCCGATCAGGATGTGTCGTATCTCAGATTAAAGGGACTTTCTTTGCAAATTCTGCAAGGAAAACCTGTGTGTGATGTTTGATGATTCTGCTCTTTAAAATAATATCCCCGATCAGAAGGGAATTGTTGCATTGCTGGCGTCCTGAGAAACGGATGCTGCACTGGAAACTTGGAGTGTCTAATAAAGCAAACAGTTTAATGGATCTTTTAAAATCTCCTTTCAAGAGGGAAACGGCAGCATGAGCGAGCAGGGAGCTGCTGCCAGGATCCTTTTGCTGAAAGGGCTCCCCAGGGTTTCAGCAGGAGCTGCTCAGGTCACAGGGGAGGAGGCTGCCAGATGGTTTGGGATGCCAGTGTGGGAACTACCATATGAGATCAGAGCCCTTCACCATCCCTTCCTGGTCCATATCGCCCAACGTATGCCCTGATTAATGACCAGCACTTCAGGGTGAGAGCTGGGGAGCCCTGATGGATGAAATGAGCCAAATGGGGAGCTCCTGCCTTAGACTGGGACCGGTTTTACTTTGGCTCAGCTGACTCCTCAAAGAGCTGGCACCCAAACTGCTGCTTGGGAGCAGGCAGCAGTCTCCACTCCATGTCATCTCAGCCAAAATAGCACTAATCCTCTGGAAATAGCCGAGACATTCTAAACTTGACATTTCCCCCTTCTTTTCATAAAACATAATAGCACATCACAGGTGGAGGCTGCATGAGAAACGCTCCTGGCAAGCGGCAGTTCCACTGACAGGGAGGATCACGCTTGTGATGTCTCCTTGTCTGATGCTTCCCTCCAACTCCTCCCTATTAACAGATGCTTTTCAAGGGAAAAAGAGAGGCTGTATATAACCCAAACTCCCACTGCTTCAAAGCAAGAGAGACCCTTTCTTTACTCAGTAGGTTGTTGGAAGTGCAAGTCACAGACTGCAGAGGGCAAGAGAGCAGATCTGCTTCTTGCTTCTTCACCTGGCTCATTGGACATCCCCCACTCTGCTGCAGACGTAGTGCATCTGGGATCCACTGCAGTGTGAGGCAGTGGGTACATGGTGGCCACAGATGTTTGATGGGTTCCCTTCATGAAACAGCTTTGAGTAGTGACATGGTATCCCCCAGGGAGCATCATGGGAGAGGAGAAACTGGAGATGTCTTGGCTGAATGCAGGTGAAAACCATCTAGATCTGGGTGGGTGAATTGGTGGATAAATCCACCAGACTCAGTGAATAAATTGAGCCTTAGCTGGCTCAGCTCCACTGTTGCAGCCCATCAGGTGTCACTTATTTTAGATCCTTTTGCCAGTAACCAGCACCAAACAGAGAGACACCTCTGAGATCAGGTCCTTTGCCCAGTATGTGAGAGCTGGTCAGTCAATTGATTTCCATCTTCCTTCAAGAGCCCTCTCAGGTTGAAAAGTACCAGGGGACAAACTGCTCAGGCCAGTATCGGCTGCAGTTGTCGGCCTTCCACCAAAGAAGGATGGGAGACCTAGTCACGCTTACATATTCAAGTGATGATCATAACTAGAAAGTGATGGTCTCTGCTTGAGAGATGCTTGAGATGATCTGTTGGATGTAAGGAGGGTGAAAGGTCCCAGGAGAAAATAAGGGAGTTGGACCAGTCTGAGGTTTATGTGTTACCATAGAATCATAGACTCATTATGGTTGGAAAGGACCTCCAGGATCATCAAGTCCAACCTTCATCCCAACATCTCCCCAACCACTAGACCATAGCCTCAAGTGCTACATGCACTCATTTTTTAAACACCTCCAGGGATGGTGACTCCACCATCTCCCTCCAGCTTCAGCTGTAGACCTGGAGACTTTTGGTGTTATTGAGGCCGTTGAGTGCTGGATCCTGGCTGTTCATGTTTGAGAGCACATAAAACACCCTGGTTCTGAACACAGATCAGAATATGTTGCTGAGGAGCTGGGAGCAGCTTGTCTTGATGAGTGATGCTCTGTTGCTGTCTAAGAGAGGCTTTCATCTGGGATGGAGACACTGCAGCAGGATGTCACCAAATGCTGTGGTGGCTCTGGGCAGCCACAGACGCTGTTCACATTGTCCTTGTAACACATCTGCCCATGTGTGGTGGCTCTTGGTGAGGCTAGAGCCTGAATCATTATTTTAATGGTTTATTTAAAAGTATGGAATCCTTAAAAACAATTACTGGCTGCAAGGGCAATAATCTGCTTAATACAGACCAAAAGAGGCATGTAACTGCCCATAAAGGACATGATGTCCACCAGTAGCTTTAGATCAAGTGCTGCTGTGACCTGCTCTGCTCTGACAGCTGAACATTTCCCTAAGTGCATGAGTATTAATTATTTCTAAATAAATACGATTGTGCCTTCTCTGAAGGCAACTGGATTTTTGCCTTGGCTTTGACAGATGTAAGATGTTCTCTGCCCATAACTCCTTGCAGAAAGTGGGTAATCCACGAGGTGCCATGTGGCTGGTAGGGATGATGCACTGGGCAGAACCCGAGACAGAGTTGTGTGTTGCCTGTGGTCTACTTTGGATGAAGGGTAATTTGCACATTAGCTGTTTGTCTCCACAGCCCATGAATCTGACGCCATTTATCCAGTGGCATTGGGCTTTCCTCCATGATTCCTGAGTGCTGGGTGGTCACTGGTGTCCCCTTTGATTCCCTTGAACATCACAGCTTCAGCTGGGTTTGATGCTGATGGCAACCCAGCCAGAAGAAGGCATGGATTTCCCATGGATCTCTCCTCTCCTTCCCATTCCCTCCTCCCAGGAGAGCACTCAGAGCAGTGGCAGTGAATAGCCTTTTCCCATACCTTCAGGTGGTTTCCATGTCTGGCCATGAAAAATCAAACGGACACCAGCTGATGGCTGCTTTGGTACCCTCCAGCACACATATCCAGCTGCATCTTGGACCCAATCCTAGAGGCATTGTCTCTTAGAAGAAAACTCAGTGTTTACCCCTAGTAAGACTTCTCGATACCTTCACACCTTACTAACCAGCACAGCTTCATCAGCTGTGATGGAGCTGACCCAATTCACACTGGCAAAGATTCAGGTGGGTATTATTGTCCCAACTGCCAGGCCAGCAAGCCCACTACCCTCTGAGTCATCTATTTACTCTCAGCTGGGCTATTTATGCAGGAGGGTGGTACCTGGGGTGGGTTAGAGGGGCATAGATTGGTCCATATTCCATCAGAGGTCTTTTCTGACACAGATGGGTTTATGGGCTGTGAAAGCTTCCTACAGAAAAGAGTCTCAACAGTGCTTCGTTAAGTGAGAGGATTCTTAAAGAAGTGCATGGCTTCATCGTTAACAGAGCCAGAGCATGTTCCACCACAAAGAGGAGTTATAGCTGACCTTGTAGTTTTCAGGCAAAATAAAGGGTGATTTTTACTAAGTCCCTTCTACAGACCTGTGGTAAGTTCTTCACAAACTAATTTCTTATCTCAAGCCTGGTAAAGAATAAATACAGCTCTGTTTCATCTTGGTTACAGAGCAGGGCTGGAATTAAAGGGTGGGAAAAAAGAAAAAAAAGAGATGTGATGGCAGCCCTGAGAGGAGAGCTGGCCTTGAGATGACTCTGCTGCACCCTGGGTGAAGAATGGGCTATGAAGGGAGCTTGTCTTTGTATTTAAAGTATAAATGCTGCCTTGCAGAAGACTTGCTGTCAGGAGAGAGCCTAGAGATGCTCCATGCCATGTGTTGTGTGTGTGAACCCTACGGTCCCGTGAATCTGCTGCCCTGGCTGCTGGTGTGAAGGAGGCTGCATTGCCCAGCTTGGGCAATAACCACACATAAATGATGGTCATGTCGTGAGCTATACTGAAGCTCTGTTGATAAACTCAGGAGAGGATCATCTTTTATTTTGTGCTTGTGCTCACTGCTGTTGTGAGTCCAAGCTCTTCCAGCAAACACAAGAGACATCTCTGAGAAGACAGTGATACCAGATGGAGTTCTCAGGACTGCAGGAGCTGATGCTCTCAGAAGCATGCCAACTATCAGGAGAGTCACCACCATACTCTGAGCAGCAGTGAAGCTTGTAAGGATCAATATTTCATTACTTTATTTAGATGTATCTATGAAACATCTTTGTGACAAAGAGGATCCACACAGCTTTCCATAGTTTTCAGGGACTTTCTGAGTGGCCTTTAGAGCGTATATGGGAGAAATATCGAAGGCAGCAGTTGTTTGGCTATGAAAGGACTTTCTGGCTTAGTAGTAACCATCTTTTTTAATGAGAAGCTTTCCCTTTTTCATTTTCTTTTTATAGGGCTGAGAATTTTGCATTGGGCACATGCAAACTTGCTGGCAATGAACGAAAGGAACAATAACATGTGAGAGGGACAGTGGCTGTTGGTCTCAGCTCCTTCCATATCTACTCCAGGCCCATGGCTGTCTCTCCCCAGGTTGCTGGCACTGCTCTGCAGGGAAATGAATAATTCACTGAACATGCAGTCCGGCTCCCAGTCTGGGAGGTTATTGGTGGTAGCTGGCAATATGTTACTGGGGTAGCTGTGGCATGGCAGCACTGCTAGATGTTGCAGATGGCACTCCATCAACAAAACTGCAGCTCTGAATCAAAAATGAACATCCTTCTCCTAAGCTGTCAAGATCCATGCATGCATGTGCTGGCACAGTGGTTTAATAAAATAGCTGGCTTGACTAGGTGTATTTAAGGGATGATCCAAAGCCTATTTCTCGCATGCACATGAATAATCTCTGCTAGCACTTCTGGCATGCACATGAATAGTCTCTGCTAGCACTTCTGAGTGGCCATTGGGTCAAATGTCTATGACCGGCAGTGAGAAGGTCATCTATAACTCTCTGTAGCTGGGTACATCACTCAGTTAATGCAGTTTAAATCAGAAGGTCTCATATGTGATGCCCAGAGGCTCCTTGGTGATTAGAATACTATTTCTATTAAACATTAAAGGCTGCTCTGCTTAAAGATTTGACCCGAGCTGCACTTTGAAGAGCAGTCCCAGGTGACAAACTCCTGTTTTCACTCGGTGTAAGTAGGCTCTGCATCTTTAGCCATCCTTCTGCCATTACTGTTCATGGCAAATGTGCCAATCCACCCTGCCTGCCCCTCTGAATAAGTGCTGCTTAGCACAGCAGCAATATGAACTTGATTACCTGTTTCCTGAAGTTAATAATGTCTTTCAAATAGACCTTCCTTGATTGTGATCAAGCCCCAAGTAAACCTCTCTATGCCCATCACGGCAGTGGCCAGCTTGGGATAAAGGAGGGTCTATGGTGCCTGGACATGCTTCATTCCACCTTGGTCTAGGTTTTGTATCATCTGCACAGCTCCCAGGGTCTCTTTTTTTTTCCCCAGGAACAGAGAAGCATCTCCAACACTGCCAGTGAACAAGTCTCTGTTGGAGTGCCTCAAGTAGAGGCAATGGACTCTGTCCAACCCAAATGACTGTATGATTCTGTAATGAGCTATTTCAGAGAGCTATATGTGGCAGTTCTTGCCTGCCCTCACTGCATCCACCAGCACTGACTTGAAGGTAGCATTCCCTTTTGTTGAGGAGGCAGCTTTTCAAACAGGGCGTGTACCAAGTGTTTCACTGGCTGATATCTTAAAGCAGTGTTTCTCTGCTTTAATGTTCATGGTCTTGCTTTCTGCAGTTTTGCAGGTCCTGGGTGGTAACCAGTCTCCCCTCCCTTGTATGAATTCCTGGGAACTGCACTTTCTCCAGGTTTCTCTGGGGAAAGGGACCCAGCACGCTCCAGAGCTACACACCCCTGGGGGCTTTGGAAGGACAATGCGATCTTATGAATGGTCACCAGTCTCTCAGTATCTTTTAGAAGCATAGCTTTATATTTCCACTTAAAGACACTTGTAATTATCTGGGATAATGGGATCTTGAACAGAAAGAAGAACAGAGAATTATATATTCCAGGGTAATTTATGGAAAAATTCAGTTTAGCCACTGAATTAGTTGGGCAGGCAGGAGTAGCAGACTGCTCAGGTACCAGCACTCTCCTCAGAGTCAAGCTTCATCCAAGGTGAGAGAAGCAAATTGCTCCATGGATGTGAGGGCAGTTAAATTAGTTGAACTGTATTTTGAGGTTGCCTTGAAGTCGTTATCCTGGCTGGAGGTGTATTGGGAGTAGGGTCCTCCTTGTGGGACCAAGACAGGGCGTGTGTTTCTGCCCCTGTGATGGAGAAGGGAGGCTGCAAAGAATGACAAGTTGTTGAGTGAATGTGTCGTAATTTCAAATTGCTGCCATTGAGCCTAAACTTCATTATCATAGCAAGACAGAGCTGGCAGCAATTTTTTACACAGGATTGTTTTCTGTAAGCTGCAATAATATTCCTGATGCTTTTTTTTTTTTTCTTTAGAATGATTGGAGACACAGTCTTCTCTTGTGCTGGGATTTTACCATAATAACTTCACCAAGTTTGTAGCAATACTCATGATTACTTCAGGTTAGATAAAAGGAGAGCTGGCTGCAGTGCTACCAACACATTTCCATTAAGCAGCCTTAGATCTCAATTCGTAATGCCATTATCCCTGTTTTATAGATGGAGAAAGTGAGCCACATCTTGGTGAAAATCTTGTCAAAGATCATGTGGCAGAGGTGGGAACAGTCCAGTGGTCTAGCTACAACACTGCAACAGTTAATATGTCTATAGAGATCAACAATATCAAAATGATAGACTGGTGTGAAGTAGTATTTCTCTACTGAAATCCAAGGATCCCTAGCGGTTAAAAATCAGTCAAAGATCGGTTTTATTCATATCGTAACTGGAACAGACATAAAATTACAAACAGGTTTTTAGAAACATTGTCTGGGGGTGGTTACACGCTGTGATGATTGATGGACTGAATTCTTAATACTCCCTTTGGGTTTACTATAAGCTGCTCGCACTTATTATAGATCTACTATATTTAATTTTGTTACCCAGTTAATTGTATTTTCCCTAAGAGCTCCCGCAGCCTGCTGTGTATTACTGTGTCTCTGCCAATGGACCGCTCCACTTATCGGCTAATAACCGACTGTAAGAATTTTCTTTATAAATGCAGCCTCCTTAAATGTTTCTGATAACATAGTCTGCATAAGTATTCTTCCAGTTTCTCTTTCCGTTTGTCTTACTCAGCACACAGCAATATTTTGAATTACTTAATGGTTTAGTGCCCCTTTGTCATATTTACTATCACTATCTGAACTGTGAATATAAATATTACTAGTTTGTGAAAGCCATTGTAATTGCTCCCAAATCTCCCTCAGTGCAAGCGACTCTTGAAACAAAGGCTTAGAAGGATTGGCTTTGCCAAACTGTGCCGTGTAGCTAGGGGGCAAGGGTGAGACTTCCTTTTTATTTTTAGTTCTAGACCTCTATGAGACTTTCAGTAAAGTATTTTTGCACATTTCAGAATGTCTGAGCATATTATTCATTACGTCAATGCAGTATTTATACCGAGCACTCCTGATACACAAACAAGCAGCAGTACATATGCTGTGACTAGTTTGATGTGATGAAGGTGT
>JAVFHW010062261.1:0-14976 GCA_032159205.1 Eurystomus glaucurus suahelicus
ATGTTTTATATTAAAATACTTTGTAATTTGAGCTAACTGATTTATTAATGAGAAAGTTTCATTGTAGCTAGTGAATTAAACAAGATGCTTGTGGTTAAAATTTGTTCAAGACCTGTGGTGGGCTGACCCTGGCTGAATGCCAGATGCCCACCAAAGCTGCTCTATTGCTTCCTTTGTGCTGAGAGTGTTTGAAAAGCAACTCAAAGAGACCAAAGGAATTTTGCCAAAATAGTCTAAGGCACAAACACCACTCCTCAAGCACATAATTGAAATTGATTTTATGTGAAATCAATTAGATAGGTTTGATTCCTATTGAAATCAAGGAGACTGCAGAAAAGAGTAACAATTAACTGCTTGAGTCAGGGTTCCAAATCTTGTGCAAATAATTCCTAGCCATACAAATAGAGAAATTGTATATTGTATCAGGAAAGAATGTTCACGTATATTTTTCCTTTTGAATGCAGACATTTTTACAGAAAATGCACTTCTTTTCGATGAACTAAGACCAAAAAACCCCAAGATAAGGTACTCAATAGTTCTTCTTATTAATTTTAGTGTTTAACTTCAGATTTTTAAATGATTACACTCTGAATATAATCAAAATGCTATAAAGGTGTGTAAATGTCTCCCCAGACTGGGGATAATGCCTCCTACAGTGTGTGTGTGTGTACCAGTCATAGTTAATTATCATTGTAACTCTTCTCTTGAATCACAAATAATTTTGAGGGAGGATGCAGAGCTAGTGTGCCACTAGATGTTGCTCTAAGACAGTGTCTAACAAAAGAAGAACCCTAAAAACATAGAGTCTCTAATATTTGCATCTATCACCACAATTCTCTTTAAAAATAATTCACAGATTAAATCTTAAGCTTTTGAAACAGGTTCAAAAAAACCCCATGAAAATGACGGAGAAAAAAGCATCATGAACTGCTATTAAAACTTACAGTATCAGAGCTACTGCTTTTCAGAGAACAGAGTATGAATAAGAATGCCATTTTATCAGAAACCATTGGTTTTATAAGAATGTCTTATCTAATTCTTGAAGTGCTTTCTGTTAAGTGAATTCTCATCTTTTAAAAAAGCAGCACATAAATTCCCTAAGTCCAAAATTCGAGGCTCATGCCTGTTTGAGGTCACTGGTTAAATGAGTTTGCTGGTCTTCATTGAAATACCATGGATTCTTCATGGTATTTAGCTAACTTCATCTTCCTTTATGGACACTTAGAAGTTAAATAGAAGAAATGCTAATTAGGTCAATATGGAAATAAATCTGCAGAGCTGTAAGAAGATGCTCGTACATTATCTACTGAAGCAGGTGTGGTTTTAGTCTAGGCTTGCAGTATTTCACTTGCAGAAACAAATAGATTAATAAAAGAGAGGTAAAAACCTTTGAAAAGTAGAGAATTTGCTCTTATGGGAATCAGTGAAGGTTGAGATCAAGGTCCTTAGTAAGATAATTCAGAATGGGAGAAGATATGTGTGTAGGTTTTTGCAAGATAACAGGCTAAAATGGCAGCAGAGCAGATGACACAGCTAGATACTCCCTGGAGTGAATATTCAGTTTTGCCCTGGCCCTGAAGAATTCTGTGTTTGCTTAGCTTTGAGTAGTCACATTATTTATATTTTCAAAATTTTCTCATTTATGCTTGATTCATCCAACTGAACAGCACGCAGATATGATAAACATCAAAGACAGGTTAGTTTTTGAGAAAATGTTAGTAGTTTGCTGATTAAATATGAAGTGGGCATTGAGAGATCATTAACACTGTGAAATGGATTCCTGACATTTAAAAAAAGCAGCATGTACCCTTGTATTCAGGTCTGTGGTGGGTCTTAAATGAATAATGGCTTTGCTGATCATTTTCTTTTTGCATTTGGAGGTGATATATTCTACCAGTTATGCTTTACAGGAAATAGCTGAAATTATTTTTCATTAGTTCATTTATACTGTACCCTTCTGCAAGATTGCAGCTTGACCTTATTATACCACCAGAACCTGTAAAAACTTTTTTTGAACCAAGCACTTACAAATATATAATTTAAAAAAGAATTTCAGTAAACCAGCATTAAAACATAATTCTTTTTAAAGCCTTTTACACACTGCTGGCCATGTATAAATATACATATATATATGTATGTATATATACGTATATAAATATATATATTTATATAAATTTAAAATATTTTAAAAATCTCCATATCTATTTTACAATAGCTTTTTAAATATCTAGTGTAAGGAAATACTGCATACTATATTTAGGTGTTAAAGTTACCTTCTACACATCTGCTTTTTCTTTCTTTTCCTTGCAACACAGGCAGACACATACACACGCATGCACACACAGGACCATATACCAAGTTAGGAGCTAATGAAGATGTCAACCACTGCACTCCATTATGAGCTGTGACACATAACACAAAGCACCCTGCCTACTCCTGATATTGTCATTTTCTGTAAGTGCTAGCTTCTCTTCTGTTTTGATTAGCTGATGCATCAACACCCTGCACCCAAGAAGAGATTCAATAAAGTCAATTAATTAGGCAGCGAGGAAGCAGGAGTACAGGAGGTGTCTGGGGCCACAATCCTGTGCAGCTTGCATTATTCTGCTTCCCAAAACCTAATTAGAATGCTTGTTTTGGGGGAGTTAACAGAGGCAAAGAGGAATACTGACGTTCTTAGCTCCTTGCAGGGCTTTTGTACCAGGATTTGTTTAGGTAATGCAGTGGAGCAGCAGGACAGATGCCTCCTGAGAGCACTGCCAGCCACCACAGCATGCAGAAGGAGGGAGAGGAGAGAGACAAGGGCTGCCCGCAAGCAAACCCAGCTGAGAGAGAGTCATGCCCCATTTTCCAGAGAAGCAGTAAAAACCACTAAGGAGATTTCTCCATCTGCACAGCTATTACATATCAAAGACAATGTCTGCATTTTCAGTACATATATAAATCTACTGTGTTTGAGATTTATTTCCGGCTGGTAAAAATAGTTTTGTCTTCTTTTGGGCTTAGTATGTTAAATTGCTTTCATGTTTCTGTGATTCAGTAAGAGCGTCATTCTTTGCAGACATAATGTGCATATTGCTGACATTGTTCCAAAAAATAGACGGCCCAGGGCTGCCTTTGGGGAATTCTCTAAACAGAAAAATCAGAAATTATCATCTCACGCTGGGTGCTGAAGCATTCTGCTTCCATGCTGAGAGTGCTGAAGGAAGACCTGGAACAGTCCCCATGCATGTATTTGCACAACAGACTATCGCTTCTTTGAGTTGTCAGCCCAATGATTCAATAACATTCACTCTTAAAAGCCTTCAGTGTGCATTTACATATCAGAGTTTGCATTGTAAAGGGTCTACAAATGTGCACCGCTCATGGCAGGAGGTCAGTACCCTCTCAGTTTTACTGCAGGAGCAGGGACTCAGTTTTGCTTCCTCCAACAATTTCCCTCTCACAGCAGTGAGAACAAAACCAGGACCCTGTTTGGTGGAATTGCTTTCTCCCCTGAAATCTGAATGCAGCGGAAAGAGTACTTGCTGCCTCGTGTTTTCTCTGCACCTCAGAAATATGTTTTCCCCTTCTTTCCCCGTTCCAAAAGGGAAGTGCTCCAGACAGCACGGAGGCATAGGATGGATGGGGGTACCATTCAAATTTTTTTTTCCACTCTCATTCTTTCTCCTGTTGTACAGGAAGGGAAGGGGAAGCAGCACAACAGTGTCTGCACAACAAAGGCACAGTGGCTTGTCCTGGAGGCTCTACCTCTTGTGGAGTAGCCAGTGTGGGGCCGGTGGCCATCAGCCTCCCCTGCCCACAAGCATCTTGAGAGCAACAGCAGAGTGGGACAGGCTGTAGAGGCTGCAGGAACCCTGCATTGCCCTCTGAACTGGTGCTCGTATGGGGCTGGTGTGTGCCCTGCTCTGGCTCTGCCTGGGCTGGACTTCAGGGTCACTACATTTGCAGGGCTGCAAGGGGTCTCACCGAGTGCCTTGTCTTCTATAAAATGAGAAGATGGAGTGAGATAAAGACCCTTTAGCTATCTAGCAATCTTCTGTGTAAGATCCAGAGCTTGGTATGGTTCTGGAGCACAAAAGGAGAGCTGGAGAGGACATAAGATGTTTGAAGGGCAGCCAAAAAAACCTTCTCAAGTGCCCAGATTCTGCTGTCTCAATGAGGTCTGGCTTGGATGTGCCCTTCTGAAACCTGCATTAGGAGACAGATGCCACACAGGGATAGGGCACATGTAATATATTATTTAAAATAAAAAGAGTTATTCTTTTTGTCAACACCTAATTCTGGAGGTATTTTTTCAACAGTACCAATTCTAGAAATCCAACTGCAAAATTTATGCAGAATTTACATTTATTTTTGTGTTTGAAAAGCGGCTCGGTGCCTTAAGCACAAAGCTAGATGGGAGATTAGCTCCTCTTCACTGTTCTGCCCTCCCCAGTTTGTATGTGGCCTTGGTGGGACAGGCTACTCTAATAGGTATGGTAATGTATCCATGGCATTTGCTGGCGAGACTTAACTAAAGTTCTCTGAGGCTATGCATGAATGGAGCTAGAGGACCCTGATCTTTTCTTTTATAGTATTTTAAAATCTAAAAAAAAAAACTTAGGAATTCACCCATCACTACCAGTTTGTATTATCCATGAGAAGTTATTCTGTGCTGCAGGCATTCATCAGTTATGAAGAAGGATAGTCCCACCACGTAAATAAAGTAAATCCATCTTGTTTTACATGAGTGGTCAAACAACCATCTTATGACAAATCTCAATCACTGCTGAAGTGAATCAGCCTCAAACCATATAAGAAAAAGAAAGTTTCTCTTCAGTTTCTTGGGGTCTGCATTGCAGAATTCTGAAATCAGCTTGCAAATATGCTGCATTGTCATATGCTGTAATCCACAGCTCTGTTTATACTGATGTGTGTCCTGTGTGCTGCTGTAATTCCTTACTACAGTAGAAGTATCAAGGTTTGATTGCAGCTCTAGTCCTGACTTTACTGGCATTGTTGATTTTCATCACAGTTGCAGTGCAGATTTAAAAAAAACCCACACTATATGCTTTATAGTTAATGCTGTCTTCAGCTTGTTCTTTATTGGTACTAGCAATAAGTTTAGGGTAAAATAAAAAAAAAATAGCAAAATAAATGACTTGGCAGCATTTGGAGGGGAATGAAAGCTTTTTCTTGGTCCAAACCCCTACATTGCTATAGAGCTTTAAGTGTACAACAGCCTCAGACAGCAAATATTATAACCAATCTGAACAGTACCTCTCAGGCAGTGAGAACCTGTGAAAAGCACAACAGTGGTTTTAAACAGAGGTGCAATAAATACGCATTTAGTTATTTATTAGAAAGTAAATTATGTATCGACACAAGAAGTTACACTGTAATTTTGTGTTTGAAATATTACAGAAGTAAATCACTTTCTAAAGGGCAGCATGGACTGTTGGTTTTGCATTTCTGTCATGATATTTAACTCATTAGCATTCAGGTGCACTCTCTGGGTTTCATGCAATAACTGTCTCCTTTTGCTGTGTTTACAGATAACCCAGCAAGGTTGCAGGCCAAATGGCTCTCTGAAAGTGAGCCCACAAAGCAATGAATGAGACAGCACACTGCTCGGGGACATTCCAGCACAGCTAGCCAGAAGGTGAGTATCAACAGCAGCATTAAAACAAAAAAATGGTTTGAAATTGTTTGTAACTGACCATGACTATAATTAATTGTACGTAATGTCGCAGTCACTTGTTATTCTTCCCTTTCCTTAAACTCAACTTATTTGTTTTCTAGCAACTGATCCATGGTTAATAGTGGTTAGCATTATGTATCCGAGCTCCTGGTTTACTAAACATAATGAATTATTCTGCTTCATGGGGAACCAACAACGCATTTGGTGTGTGAAATAGGAAATCCTCCACAGAGAACTGCAGGCACAGCGGGGATTCGTGTGACTCCACTTTGGGATTGAGCAGTGGATGAAATACCACAGCGAGAGGGGGCCCTGATTCCTGCAGCTCTGTGGAGCTGCCTTTTCCAGTGCTGTAATGGCTAGAAGAAGGGCCTGAAGCTTTGTTGCTGAAAGGACACGGGCACAGGTCTGGGACTAGTACGTAGCTCCTGGGCAGCTGATGATGATATCCCTGTGCCACAGCTCTCTATGAGTTGCATGAACGTAATGTTGTAGAATCATAGAATGCTTTGGGTTGGAAGGGACCTTTAAAGGTCATCTACTTCAACCCCCCTGCAATAAGCAGGGGCATCTTCAACAAGATCAAGTTGCTCAGAACCCTGTCCAATCTGACCTTGAATGTTTCTAGGGATGGGGCATTTACTACCTCTCTGGGCAACCTGTTCCAGTGTTTCATCACCCTCATTGTAAAAAGTTTCATCATTATACCTGTTCTAAATCTATCTTTAGGTTTTATAGGAGGAGGGGAGGCATTCATATCCGGTAAAAGGAGTGCCTAAGACAGCTGGGAAATGCTGGGAAATGCCCACTCTGTGTACATGGCTTTTTCTCTTAGTTCAAAGGGGGCCCAAGTAACTAGCTCAGGCTCCAAGCTGTTTTTTGTAATGGTTGAAGTTAGACAAGGCAATTCTACCTGCTGCATCTGCCTCTTTTGTTAAAATTGTCGGTCCTTAAGCTGAGGACTGTCTTCTGCCACCATGTGCATTGCTGTATGTCTAACATGGCAAAGTCATCATTGCAGATGATGCAATACATGCAACTTTAATATGAAGAATTGATACAAAGAAAGACTCTTAGAGCTGCTGACTGATGTTTAGTACCTGACAACATGACCTTATGCCCATATAAACAGATAGATAATGGAAAACCTCTGGATGTTAACCTAGCACAGGTTATGCAGCCAGGCTTGGGCACAAAGTCATGCTTTGGCAGTATAACAAGCTGCTGCATGTCTACTGAGAGGCTCCCAATATCCCTGTGCTGATCTCATCCTCATCACCTTATATACACTCATGTGAAAGGTGTGCACACAAATGGATACCTCAGACTGACACACAGTAGCTTGTTAAGCCACTGTTATGTGCCTCAGCTGACAGACAACCCCCACACCAGGTCTTTTTTCACATGGGTTTCATGCTGACACTGAGGATTTATCAAAATCTGCTGTGCAGCTATAAAGATTTTTGCCAATTATGCAACAAACGTCAATGTGTAGCATATAGGAAATGGAGCAGAATGGCTATTACAAAAAAGTTTAGCATCTGTTCGGTGAGTTTCATGCATGATTTGGTAGGTAAAGGTTATCAGAAAAGTCAATACAAGTGTGCTTGGAAAACATAGCATCAGTTAAACCTCTTGACAGGTGCATTACAAAGCAGCAGAAGAGAATTCAAAGCTGACCAGCAAAATTCTGTTGCTCCTGAAGGTAGAAATGCCTTGTCATACTCCCAGGCTGCTTTATCAACCTGCTAAGCTGAAAGCCATTACTCTGCTCCCAGATGGCAAGAGATGTGTTTGGAAGGGCATGCAGTGTCTCTCATGTCTGTAGTGTGCCAGTTCAGCACTCTTTGAAAGCAGGAAAATGAACATTGTTTTAAAATAAGATTTTTATGCTTGTAAAAGATGCCAGCTTGAGACTAATAGAAACTCAAGTCTTTTGCTTACCTGTGGAATTTGCACAGTGTGGGCACCAGCAATGCTCACAACACCCACATGGATATTTATCAACTCTCATTAGATGGTAGCCAGAACAACAGGTACCTCACAGTCCTCCTCCATTCTCCTCAGCATGGATATTGCAAAGGTGTTAATGCTCTTGTCTCAAAAGAAAATGCTAGGTGTTCATGAAAAAGAGCCAAGGGGCCCATGCCATGCAGCTCTGGCAGCCTGATGGCTGCTTGTTCATTGGGCACCACAGGGTCTCTGTGCTTGGGTTCCAGCATGACTTCTCCAGATGCTATGCTCTGCATGAGGAAGCTACAGTGCCCTTTCCTTATGCACCCACCTCCTGTTGCTGACCACCTTCCTGGTGCACAGACATCCTACATAGCATCCTAAAGCCCATTATCCACAGTCTCCAAGCCAGTGCAGATTAGATTTAGCCCCACAGTGCTCCTGACTGTGAGGGTTTTGAGTTTTCAGATCACCTCTTGAGGCAAATGTGGTAGTTAGGAATAGCAGAAATGTGCATACTGTGTCAGGTTGAGAGATGTAAATGTGCTGTGCCTTGCACAAGAAGAATGCACATCTACCTGAAACAATAAAACAGCCTACATGTATGTGCATCACCGAATACCTCCTACCTATTTCTGACTTCCACTCTCAACTGAGAAGTCTCTTCCTTCCACAGGGTGCAGTATGCTTCTTGTTTCTACTGGCCTTTTCTCTTCTCACTTTAATACAGACAGGGAGATACTCATATTTTATACGAGCGTCACAACCCTTTGTCAAGTGAGAGTCTAATTAGGTCTGCTGACTATTAGAACATCACAGCAGACGATTTGTTCTTCAATGTCTTGAACAGCAGAGCTGAAAACCTAGTTTACTTGAGCTGTCCCCTTGCCCAGGGATGCTCCATTTAAAGAGGTTCTGTTCCTTCTTCTCCTGCTCCTATGCCACCTGAAAACATTTCTTCTTCCCTTTTTTACTGCTCTTATCTGAATGTGGAAGCAAAAGACCAGGAAGAAGGCTCCCACATTCACTCTGGGATTCATAAATGGCACCCAGATAGATTCTTCCAAATGTCGCAGTTGTAGTTCAGGCCATTAAGCCCTCAGCAAAAATATTTGTGTTCCTCCCATTTCAATCACTTGACAGGTCCAATGGCCAGATGTAAAAGTTTCTAATTATGTATTTAGAAATCTTTATAAACTGGTAGGATTACTGAGCAGAAGTGTAGCACAGTGAAGGCCATAAGGTCTGCTCAGGAAGAAAAATCTTTATAAATAAGAATGCACTGAAAGAAAGAACAAAATAACCACTACCTTAAGCTATGAATCAATATCCTCCTGAGGGGTTAAGGCCCCGAATCACTAAAGTCTTTAAGAATATTCCTACCTTTAAGTTACCCCATTGACTTCAGTTATATATGTCAGTAGCTTGATCAACTGGGACTTTCTTTTATAAAAAGAAATACATTCATTGATTTAGAAACTTGGGTCTGATATGCTTGTGCAATAAGTATTTTTGCATAATAATCTTTAAATTTCAAAGAAAAAAGTGAAATACTATTTTTCTTTGTTTGTTCATTCAGAATATTGTACTTAACAAAGTGCATTAGCCAGTCTATTGCAGCTCATTTCATAGCATGGGAGTGCAAACAATAAGAAGCAGACTGTCAGACCTTGAGTAATTAAATATAAGTGGAGCAGTCATAATAAAGAGAAAGAAAACACTGGGTAAGTTTTCTGAAAAGGAAAAAGGTATAATTACTTCAGCCAAAGGGCAGCAATAACACAGACACTGACAAAATACAGGGATTTTGTGTGCTTATTGACTCAGCCATTCACAAAAAAAAAATCATTATCTTAGCAAATGTCACATTATACGATAGTAATCAAGCTACTGTACTGTACCTCTGAGATTCAAAGCACCTTTTACTGAAAATCAAAGGCACTTTTCTGAATAGCTAAGAGAAGAAATTTATGGTTCTGTGATGATATGGCCACATATTTTTCTTTTTGCTTTTCTAACATTTAGATCTGCTTTTAAAACTCTTTTTATTGTCAAGAAACATTCTGGTATCTTTCTACTGGCTTTTGGCAAAGTAGCTGCAGAGTTAGCACAGAAACTTTTAGTATGCCTAGCTGAGGCACATCTGACTGCCTCAGCTCTGAATGATAAGCTTGAAATGTGAAATGAACAAAAAAGATAAAAGTAAACTTATCTGTAAACCCTAATCCTCCCCTTTTCCATCCATTCTTACTGTTAGCAAACTCTCTGTTGGACTAATGATAGGGAACATCCATTTTAAGACAGAAAGAATTACCAGGCTGTGGAAGAAGAAGCTAGTAAATGCTCATAGGGTTTCAAAATTTGCACCACTTGTGGATGATGACCACAGGACTGGCCAGAGAAGCAGGGAGAGACAAGTTATCTTTAGGATAAGCAGCTCTGTGACTGTCCATAGGTAGCCAGTTCTGTTTCCAAAATGTAGATGTCACAGTCATAGCAAGATACCCTTGCTTGATACAGAGTGCATTAGCCTTATCAGCTTCTGCTCCTCCTCTCCCTCCCAGCTTTTGCTTTTTTATTTTTTGGGGTAGATGAATATTGGAATACTTTAGTTAAGGGTGAGCCATTTTCAGTCTCTGCTTATAAAGGCTGTCTCAGTCTCCTTGCCATCCTGGTCACTGCAAGGCTGGGGAATCTGGAAATGCCAACCGAACATTAACTTCGCTTGAAGGATTTATATTTCTTCACTCCTTTTGTATTGGTGTCTTTCTCCTAATGACATAATAATCTCCATCTTAATTAGATTAGGAAAAAAGACCTCTGAAAATCGAGGAAGAAGAACCCCCTGCCTTGAGATGCAGTAGGCTGATGTATCAGTCTACAGCTGGAATGTAAATCACAGGTATCTGAGAGTAGCTGTTTCAGCATTAGTATGTCTGTGATGGATTTAAAACCTATACCTGTATTTCAAAAAAGGCCTTATATACATCAGTTTACCCAAGACTGTGGGGCATAAGAGAATAATTTTATCTTGGCTCTGTAATTTCCATTACAAATCAGCTGCAAATATTTAAGGAGCTTTGTTGCTGGTGTACATTCCTTTCCCAGTTGGTATGATATGACAGAAAGAAAACACAATCTCTAAGCTCTTTGGGATGGCCAGTGTGATTAAACTTAGTGACTGTGGCTGTATTGTATGTTATGTGAAAGTAATTTTTACGGTAATATTTAATTTTGGATGTGGTGGCACTAATTAGCTTCTAGTATCATATTTATCTTTTTTAATAAAAAATTTCACCCTGTTCACAAGATTTTAGGGTGAAGAGGAGACAAGAAATAGGTTCTTTTTCTGTATCAAATTTAACATCTGCTTTATCTATGGACAACAGATTCTGAGGTGAACTGCTGAGTGTGTCACAGTAAGCCTGGCAGAGTTAAGTGTGGAAAGTCAGTCCGAGCACATGCAGTAATGGATTTGACCTCGAAGAGCACTACAAAGAGAAATTGCAGATAACCATCTGAACTGACTTCAGAAGCCTGTAGCCCTGACTCCCTGGATACCAAGAGAAAAGAGAAGGACTAAATAGATGGAGTGAACAATCAGAAATACAAGGTTAAATAAATGCTTAATATTTGAAGTGCTGACAGTAGAAGAAAACGCAGAAGAGCAGTACATTTCCCTACTTGATTCTAGCCACCTTACGAAAGTACAATTCCTTAAAAGACAGTTTTTAAAAAGTAAAATATGTATTCAATAGAGGTGACGTGAAAGTATGGCTGGAACAATAAATACATGTAGCTGGGAAGATCTTGGGCACTTTTCTGTGGCAAATAATTACTGGTTAAGAATACTACAGGAAAGGAAAAACTACTGGCATGGAGAATGAGAGTTGCATTTTTCCCAGTAGGACTGGGTTCAAGGCTCCAGCCTTAAGGGCAGCAATGGTGGATCTGATTGGGCTTTGCCATGGATACCTCAATAGGTCATCAAATGATGGAGCATGTGGGCTATTAGAACATCCATTTTTGGATAATTTTTTTCTAGAGTGGAGTGGTGTACCTTTTTGAGCATCCCAAACTCAGAGGCTGCTATTAAAATAACTTTTCTTACTTGCTAGTTCCCGGCAGATAAAAAATGAGAAGGGATGGTCTTAAGCACAGATGTGTAGGTATGAAGAAATGAAAGCTAAGGGTGAAAGCACATCTATCTGATCTATGCAGCAACATAAAGGGGTAAATATTTTGAACGAGTGTGATTCCATCGGTTTGACTTTCCTAAAGTTACTTTCATAGTGCAAAAAATCACTGTGCCATAGAGCTCGTGATCTAAAATGACAGGATAAGACAGAAGACAGACAAGAAATTGGAGACTAAGAGAGTCAAAAGGAATTCTGTGCTTGTAGTCCCAGAAAGCATCAGGGCAGAAGTGGTAACAGAGCCAAGCTCATATTATATCCACTGCTTGTTTTAAAGGATGGGCTTTACATTTGGTTATTTTTTATATTACATTTATCAGCAAAAGTAGGGATTAGAAGGAGCTTTGATGATCCTCTGGAACTGTGGACTGCTGTGAGAAAATGCTACTTGTGTTCTGTCTATGGTGTTTAAAAAGAGAGGCAGAGAAAGAAGAGAGAATGTGTGTACATGTTCACTGCCACATCTGCTCTACAAAACACTGAGCCAGAGTCAAAATAAGCCTTTAAAGAGAATATAGAGAGCAGTGTATTTAGTTTTGATTTATTAAAATAGTTTTCAGACCGCAGTCTTATTTGTCCTGTGAGAACTGCACTCTCTGGTAATGGGAGCATTGAATTTTCATGTGAAACATTTTAGAGAGCATATTTTTTTCCACCTACAAGAGTGTGACAAGAATTTGTTCTTGTATGATGATGTGCAAGTTATTATAGCTGCTATGCTAAACATGTATTTATGATCACTGCTGGCACGGCTGCTGTGTATTTTGTTTATGTTGTTACAAACCTAGTTGTGACACATTATAAAAAATATATTCCTTTGTGGTAATCTCAGACTGAGGCAGAATAAATCATGCCTCCTACCTCTGCTCCGGCTTTTCTGATATTGCCCCTTTGTTTTTCCTTACCCTGGAGAAGAGAGCAGCTGTGTGATTCTCAGTCCCATACCAGATGGTGTTGAAGGCCTCATGAAAGGGCAAAAATAAATGCCTTAATACAGCTGTCAGAGAGGCAAGCCCCAAAACACAGTATGAAACAACTCCTATCCTTCAATCAGAATAACCTGCTTTCATTAAATCTTAGTTTGGGAACAGTCTAGACATGCTCTAATCATGTGAGAAACAATGCAATGAATAATTTCAAAATGGGGAAAACAAGATAAAAATAGAAACCTGGGTTCCAAAATGGGGAAGAACTAGCCAGATCCAGCACTAAACAAGAAAGGCTCGTCTTTCATTTTGCCTGCTCTTTCATATTAGTATGGACAAAAGACATGGCTACTGTCTCTGTGTGCCTTTATCCACAAACACCTCTTTGTGATACTTTAAAAAAAATAAAAATGAAAGCACTGTAAAGTAATTGAAACATAGTTTTAAAAGCTCAAGATTTGATATATTTGAATTAGATTTCTTTTCACTTTCAAAACCAGCATTTTTCATTCTTGCTTAATTAGCAGCATTCTAAGAGTGCTTTGGATAGAGTATCACAATCTGCATTGTATATGAGTGTTCTTCATAGACTTCTTGCTATTTGCTTGTCCATGTTCCCACTGACATCAGTGGTGCAAGACCAAACTTGATTGTTTGATGTTTAGAGGATATGGGTTTATGCAACGCCAGTAGAGAAAAATGCAACAATGTTGGGGTTTTTTTTAGGATTGGGATTTATGTAGATATGTGTTTGCAAGACTGGTGTCTTAGTGTTTAATTTGCTTTTACATGATAAGAAAATATTATGTGAAAGCAGTTCCAAACTTTTTTTTTTCATATTTTATTGACTTGCCCAAAAGCTGATATTGCTGGGAATGAATCCAAAACAACTATTACTGAGCCCTGGGAAAGAAATTATGGGAACTTTAGTGGATATCATAGTAAAGCCAACATTTACTACCTGTTATCACAAATGTTTTTAAGCTTTTCTCTTAACCTAGAAAATAAATTGCATACATATGGTATGTATCACTGGACTGTAATTTCTGGTTGATGCTGAACTTTCAATAGCATATATGGATTGACTTTCAGAAAACAGCTGTTTGTGAGGCGTTTTAATTAAGCCTTGTTATTTTATTTCTCTTTTACTGTTTATCATCCTCAGGAACACAGCTGAAGCTAAAGGTCAATGACCCCTTTATATATTATAGTCTGACATATTGCTCCACGGGGGATTAGCTACCTAAATGGAAATCTTATTCATTACCTTTTTTGTATTGCTATTCTGAATCACTTCTTTGTAAGGCTATGGGAATAAAAGACTAATGCCAGTAAAATTTAGTTTGATCAAGTCTTTTTGTATAATTCCTTACAGTATAATAAAAGGGTACTTTTCATGCCATGCAGCACGTCAGTGAAGAGAAACTAAGGGGAAGAAAGGAGCACAAGCAAACCACAGAGCAGGAAAACAGTGAAATGTTCTGAGATTTGACACTTCACAGTGACAGAAAACCATGTGCTAAATATGTTTGTGCTGATCTGCTGTGAAAATTCACTGTTCAGTAGATTCCAGAGTTCCTCATCTCTTACCTATGGTGTGCAGACCTACACCTCTGACCATTGAGCTCCCTTGCAGAGTGTGGATGGGTACTGAGTAGCTCAAAGACATTTAAAGGATTTTGTAAAATCTGTTTCCAAGGTGCACCTCTACTTTTATTCTCCTCTGCCAGGAAATTGTCAATTCATCATGCCATTCGTGAGAGGTAAAGTTACTGGACTCTGAACCAGCAGATGAGCGAACAAATTCCTGAGACTAACAATAACTGTGAGGCCATAATAATAAATAACTCAGCATAAAATTCCTTATTTTGACAAATACTATTTCATTGTAATTTGAAGTTAGCAACATTTAGTAATATAGTGATTCTTCTTTTTTCTTAGGTCATATGTTGGCTGGCTCACAGGTGGGCCCAAGGGCTGGAGGTCAAAGACACAGAGGTGTAAATGGAGCATGTAATTTAAAAATATTTGATTTTGCCCTGTTGCTTTTTGGACTAGTGTCATTTTAACACTATTGGTGATCTCCACTGATTATTTCCATTGGAAAGTATTCCCAGCTTAATGCTAATTCCAAGACAATGTACATTTTAAGAAGGAATAGAATAGGTTAAATGGAAATGCTATCACAGCATTCTGCTAATAGATATCTGCTAATAGG
>JAVFHW010062273.1:0-54962 GCA_032159205.1 Eurystomus glaucurus suahelicus
TAGTGCTGTGGCCTGGGCAAGGGGAAAAGAGCAGAAGGTGAGAAGTGATGCTCCTGATGCTGGGCTGGAGCAGCCTCTGGGGACAGAGCAGGGACAGGAGGGACACTCACAGATTTGCTGCTTCTCAGCTGCCTCAGCAGGTGCTGGAAGGAGGACAGCTCAATGACCTGGGCTCCTTCCACTCCTTCTGGTGGCCTGTGGACAGGGAAGGGGCAGAGAAAGAGCTGTGTGAGGCCTGAGCCACCTTTCCCCTCTCGTGCCAGCCCAGGGAGCACTGGCAAGCTGCCCCAGAGCAGGCAGGTGCCACTCCGCAGTGGAGCAGAGAGCAGTGGCGGTGGTGAGGATGGGTGTGGGCAGGTGTTGGCTGGACACAGCCGGGTGAAGAGGCTTTGCCAGCTCTGCCTGCTCAGGAGGTGCCCGCAGTTTGGGGACCCCTCTCCCCATCTGGGCAGCAGAGATTCTGCATCACATGGCTTGTCCTGGAGCATCCCCCCGTGAATTGAGGAGGGGTTCCCCAGGCTGCAGTTCTAGGCAGGGCTTACCCATGGAGCGCACTGAGACACAGCTCCTTCTCCAGCTGGGAGCTGCAGAAAGACAGAAGCAAGTGATGAGTATGTGACGCTGCCCAGGCTGCAGGCAGAAATGGGCACTGGCACAGCTCTGCCCCATGGGGACAGCCGGAGAGGCCGGCCAGAGCCCTGTGGGGCACGACAGAGACGCTGCCCACAGCCCTACCGGGACATGGCAGCCAGACTCACGGGAATGTGATGATGCAGGACCCATAGGGCCAGACGACGACAAGGGATTTGGTGGCCTTGTCTTCTTCTTCCTCAGCAGCATCCCTGGCTGCCCCACTCCTGCTGCTGAGCACCTGCAGCTGGCCCAGGGTCAGGCAGCACTTGAAGTGCAGGACAGTGCCACGTCAGCAGAGAGAAGCGGTAGAGAGTGACGTGGAGGTGGCCATGCCCGGTGGCTCGCCCCAAGCACCAGCCTGCCACAGGCACAGCCATGGGTGCATCCAGCAGCAGGGTGTTGGGGGTGTGGGGCTGCTGCTTGGGTGTCCCTGCCTTGGTGCCAGGGCGAGGGCCTGGGAGGAAAGGCAACTGGGGCCTGCGAGTCTTACTTGGCCTTGGCAATGACCAAGGTGTCAGCCAAGAGAAAGAAGTCCCTCTTCGTCGTCCGGCCCTGGGTCACCTGCAGCCGCTGGCAGAGCAGTGGCTCAGGGGAGGCCGAGATGGGCGTGTGCTGCTGCAGGAAGTCGAGGGAGACCCTGCAGAGCAGACAGGGCAGGCCTGAGAAAGGCGGCTGCTGTGGGGCCTGGCTCTGGTACTGCCTGTCCCTGAGCCACAGACAGAGCTCGCCTGGAGCGGTGGCAGCAGATCAGCTGGCCCATCCTGATGACTCCAGAAGCGTTCCTTGGGGCTCTGAAAAGTGCCCAGCTGGCTTGAGAGAGGTTGCCAGATAGGTCCTGGTGCCAGACAGTGCTGCTGAGCAAGAGCTGTGCTGTCCCAGTGCTGTCCGTTGCTGGGCCAGCGCCGGGTCAACGCAGCAGCATAGCTCAGGGACAGTGGTGGGGGAGAGGCCATGAGGGCTCTCCCCAGTATGCCCATGTCTTTCTCGCACTGGGGAGCTCAGAGCTGGGCATGGCATGTCCTCAGCAGCGCTGAGCAGAGAGGAAGGGTCACCTGCCTCCAGCTGCTGGCAAGGCTTTGCCCAGTGCAGCCACGGGTACTGCTCACCTCCTTTGGTCAAGGGCACCTTGGTGGTTGCTGGGCAACTTGATGTCCAGCACGACCCCAGGGCCTTTTCTGCCACACTGCTTTCCTGCAGCTTTGCCAAGCTGCTTTTATGCAGGAGGACATGTGGACGTGTGGCAGGATGCTTTGCGCCCATACTGATGCCATACGCAGTCGGTCCCACCCTCTTTCAGCAGGTGTCCCTGTGCCAGTGCCGTGAGGGTGGGAAGGGCATGTTTCCTCCAGCCAAAGCAATGGTCCTAGTGGAAAGGCTGTCTCTTGTTATGGGATAGGGAGAAAGAGGATGCACGCTGGCAACAGAGTCCTGAGACGGGAGTTTTCTTAACTCCAAGTTTTTAATGCAAACTTTGCTCTTGTTCAGCTAATGTCCTTGTAGAAGTTGCTGTTGCACTATCCTGGAAAACTGGAGAGGAGTTTGGCTTTGCTGGCTGCAGCAGAAAGAGCAGTGGCAGAGCTGCCTTCTTGGGTGAGCAGCTGTCTGGAGAAGCCCAGCATCTGAAGGATGGAGAGGGCGATAACTCCAAGAAACAGAGCAGAGTAGAAAAGTGCAAGCCAGGGGATTGCAGCCACGTCCTGCCCACTTCCCCCTCTTCTAGGATGTTTGGGAGGGTGGCAGAGAGAAGAAAGGCGTCCTTCTGCCTGCTGGTTGTGGTCAATGGCACAGACTTGCTGATTAAAACAGTGTGAGGTTTGTCACACCATAAATTCCCTTGTACCTCTAAAACTGCTGCAGATTAACCTTATCACCGCTTTGTGAAATAAAAACAAATTCCATTATTGTTACCTAGATGTAGTTGGAGAATCACTGTCTGATGCAACTGGAAGTCAAAACACCTCATGGGGAGCTGGACCACTGTTTAATTCTGTAGTTATATTTCTATACATATATATGTATAGAAATATATATGTGTGTATATACATATATATAAAAGCACGTATCTATGTATGTGTGTGTGTGTGCTCCCTCAAATCCTAAGAAATTAAATTGCTCTTTTCAATAACTCAGCTCTTTTTCTTGCATTTCCTGGATAAAGTAATGAATAATGTAATTGTATTGTGCTCTTTTATACACTTGAGTACTGAGATCAGGCTTTCTGCTGCCCATTTAAATAGAGGACTAAAGCAACATAGTACCCAGGAAGAGAATAAAGATAATCGTATCCCATGTATCATCTGTCTACTTCTACTTTTTAGATTAGTTTATATTCAGTGTCTTTCCTCAGATTTCTTTTTCCTAAAAAAAAAAAAATGACAAAGTCACAGTCACAATGAATACTTTGTGGCAGTAGCTTCTACTATGAACATGGAAAGCATTCTATTTCTCACAATTAAAATAGTTTTTAATGAGTTTTATTAGATTAAAATTTATACCTGGTGAAGGCAGATAGCCTGTCCTATGTGCCAGCAAAGACACAAGGTGAATATTCCAAGATGCAGTCAGAGAGAGTCTTTATATTTTATGTGACATTCTGAGAATTACCATGGACAAATGTCATAGGAATGGACATGTACAAATACAGAACTGTAAAGTATCTGTCATGGCTATTGGAATGCATGACACACCCATGAAAGGATGGATTCACCCATAAACAAATGTTTCCAGTTCTCATAAATTTAGCTGAGTGCATGTGTCCAGCTCAACTAGTGGCATGTCATTGTGGGAGATTATCCCAAGAAAAATCAGTTCATGCCTACTCTCAAAAGGTGTTTAGGGACTGCAAAAATAAAGGCTCTGGCTGATAGTCCTCTGTGATACATAGTCAAGAACTGACAGAAAATGTTAAAGACTTTCAATACATGTAAAAATAGGCTTAAACTCATTCTTTAGCCTCTTGGACATAAGCATTTCTGCTGTAGCAATGAATCTACATAGAATATGGCAGATAGTTTATGGGACATATGTTTTAAATTGCTTTCAGTACTTACTGTAAATTACTGGAATTATTCCATATGAATTAAGTCTAATGTACTGCAGATGTTGAATGTGTTAAAATTAGTGTTTTAGGGACAGCAGTTTCTGAATATATTTCACTCTTGAGTTTCTACTGCTTGTCAAAAGAAATGGCATCAAATGTAACATCAGTATCCAGCAACAGATAGTTTAATATGAAGATTTATTAAAGAATTAAAATGTAACTGGTCAACATTTTCCCCCTAATCAAAGTCTTATTTTTGAAAAGACATATTGTTTAGGCTTAAGAGTACTTCTTTATCAATGAAACTGATACAAAATATTTCATCTCTTAGAATGGTTTTGTGTGTTGAACTTAATCAGTTCAACATTTTCTTAGTAAATGCAATCTTTTCTTAGCAAATCATGCCCCGTAAAACATGTAATTCAAGGTACCATTCTTTTTTCTTATCTCAGATCCATTGAAGATTTCCTCTCCTGTAGTGCAGTGCATAATTCTCTCCCATCAAGCCTTGTCAGGGACCTTATCCAGGAGGTATCATCTGCCAGGTGCCTGCAGAATGGAGAAAAGTTCCTCCATTCATTAAATCTCTACAAAGGATGAAAGGCAGTTTGGCAAGCCAAACTGAAACACTAGGAGATGTTACACATTTTTGTTTAAATAGGAAGTCCATCAGGAAATGTATATCCTTTAATGAACTGAAAGCTTCTGACACTTTTTCTGGAATTAGCATTCCAAAAGTTCAATTTTTCAATTTGCTCAGCATAAGAACAAAATGATAGTAGTTCAGAAGTTCCAAGTGAAACAAAAATTTCAAGTTTTACACCCGTTCTAGGTTTGGGTAGGTCCATTATCAATTCTTGCTTATTAAGCATATCTAGTGGAAAATATTATTTAAGATTAAAGAAACACCTTTCTTCATATTGTGTGTGATATTTAAAGAATTAAAGGCAAACTTTGGTCAATTGCTTCCAATGAACGTTTTACTCCAGAAACACAAATGTCTCACTCCAGTTACAAACTTAATTTCCACTCCCTTTGGCCTTGTCACATCAGCCTGTTGTTAATTTGGAGTCTTTTTTGTCTTTCTCATAACAGTATTCATTTACAATTTGGTCCCCTACTAAGTCATCCCACTGAAGATAATCCCATTTATTGAATCTGCTTTCTGAACAACCCTTTTATCCATTGCCCTCTTTGCCATGGTCCTGAAGCCTTGCTGTGCCTAGCAGGGTTTGCAGTGTAGGTCAGAGCCTTTCGGGTGTGCTGGAAATGTCTCCTAGCTATTGAAGGAGCTCATCAGTCAGCAATAAAAATTTTCCTGGGCGTGGAAGAAGAGTATTTTACTTTCACAATCTTGGTTACCTGTGCTCTTGTTTTGGGACCGTTGGGAGAAACAATTGAAATCTGAAGCATTTTTAATGAGTCGGATAATTGAAAAGTGTAGGGATGAACACTGCACTTTCCAATTTAAAAATGATGTAGTTAGAGGAAGAGTTCACCTACTTTCAAGGTAATTCCCTGTTAAAGGCCCAAATCCACCTAAATCTCTGGATGTGTTTTGAAAAGCCTGAGGATATATTGCAACATTGATAAAAGAGAGGCAAAAGAAACCATTAGCATTCCTATGAATTCTTCTTTAAAAACCTACACCCTTGCACTGCAGCAACTAAACTTCTGAAGTAATTGATGTTTCCTGCCATATGCAGCCAGATGCCTCCCCACCACGCAACAGGAAGTCTTCACTGATGATAATGGGAGCCCTTAGTGGGGAATTACAGTACCCTGGCCCGCTCACTCTCTCCTCCTCTGCAAATTATCATCTATAAGCTGTGAAACTAATAGTTTTGTCCTTCATTATGTTTTCCTCAAAGATGTTAAGAATCAATGAACCATTCAACAAAATTAACCTGCTCACCACCTAAGATTCTGGTTCTTGCAAAGAAATCTTTGCAGAGCTACTCGGCTTTATGCCTCTCTGAGTCCTGATGGTATCAGAGGAATTCTGCTTGGGTCCAACAGGGCAAATTCATGTAGAGAACTGAACCTCCTGCAGCCTTTGTCTAACTTAAGTCTTTATGTGATACCATGAGTGGTTCACACGGTCAGAAAGCTGTCTGGCAGGTGTAACTCTTGGGCCAAATTTTTATTTTCCATGCACTTAGGACTTTCTTAGTCTGAGACAAATACTTGGAAAGGACTTCTTTGATTATTTTCCAAAATAAATGCTTTTATGTATTATTGTATTTTGTTTTGATGGCACAAAGCAATCAATGAAGGTAGTTCCAGCATATTTTAATAGTCAAGGAACCTTAACTTTAGAAGCCTAGAACACTATCTGGTGCCTTTATCCTTTTATTGTACCTACAGATAAAGAGTCAAATGCACAAATTAAAAAGGAAGTACCACACAGTCAGGGAGACTACAGTTTCAAAGGTATCACTATAAATTTATCAACATTCTCCTGTATTTAATATGCAGTTATCTGCGTATCTATTATCAAGGCATTGCAAGGCTGTTTCAGTATACAACATTCAGATGTTTTGATAGGAGATGGGAACACAACAAAGACTAGATACCAATTAAAAACACAGGGCAATAATATTTCTTATATCTATCCAATGGATTGGTGAAGCAAGCTTCCACATCTGCAAACCAATTCAATAAAGCATTTTAAATAATTTTAGTCTCCTAATTCAATATACCACGCCAAAGTGCTTTGAACAAAACCAAGGAAGGAAGCAAGAGGGGTGTTACAGGGATTTAACAGGTGCTGCATGATGATTAAAACGTAGTAGAAGTTGACCCAGCATATGGAGGGATAATTCCCTTGAAATCACATAAGTTTGTCCCTTTTGCGCTAAGACTGATTTTAATCCCAGGTGCATAACTACTTTGACACTATAACAAGCAAGCACCATTATGGTCAGCCTGAAATGACACTACATCTAGAATGATTTATGCTTTGGCATAGGACTTCATTTTTAGAACAGAATAGCTCTTACATATCTATATTTAATTACAGCAAAACACATTAAATAATTAAATTATAATTCATTAACAAATTTGCTGTTATACTTATCATTAATATGTATTTAGCTGTCACATGAAGGTAATCAGTGCGAAACAAATATTTTTAGCCTTTAACAAGTAATTTGTTAATACGAAAAAAAAGGTATTACAACATTTTCACCTCTCAAATACTAGTAAATTATTGTAAAACAGATTAATTTGTTCTGCATTTCAGTTAATATTCTGAGCTAATTACATGGTAATTATTCTGTTACCAATAGCTCCATCTTTTAAGTCTGCTGAAATTTGCAGGTAAGGCAGAAAGAGTCCTGCTCCTTAGTTTGGAGGCTACATCTTTGCTAAACACACAGGGTCTTCTCACAGAACATAGAACTCCTTACGATGGCTTTAGTGTTACGCTTACTATCTCTTATAAAGAAAATATGAAAATTTATTTCATTGGATCATTTCTTCCAGTTTTTCTAACGTGTATTTAGCTTTCCTTACATAAACTGTTTCAGCTCCTACCAGCTCCAAGAACTGTGATAGCATCTCCTGCATAGGCCAAATTTGAAGTTTTAAAATTAATCACATAAGGAATTGATCATTCCTTGTAACCTCATTGCATTTTGCCAAGATTTCCTGGTGGGAACACTCAGATTAATCATCTACTTCTGTTTTCCAGTTCTGCCAGCCCTTCTTCCTGGCTAAAAGTGAAATTTATGATGAAAAACAAAAATGAAAATAATCGAGAAGGTTAGTTTCTGGTTTTCATCAACATGTCAAATTTGACCAGCTGTGCTTTCCACATGCCTCTGAGGAGAAGACACAGAGCCACAGACACATCTGAGATGTTGATCTCATCTGATAAGAGGACAGCTGAAGGATGCTTGAACTCTACAAAGCATTTGAGATTAGAAGACCGTCACCTTTGTGGTGAGATGAAAACACCATTTCTGCTCTGGTTCAGCTAAAATAAACCAAATAAACCAGCTGCTTTTATAAATGGTGTCACCTTCATCTAGAATACTGGCTCAGCCTCATATCTCAAAAGACCATATATTTAAGCTTTGCAGTTTTACCGCAACCAAACAATCCTCTTGCTTCAGCACAGTGATCACTCCGATGAGTTCTAAAAATTGTGTTACAAATTTATTTCCCTCATTTAAGAGCTATGTTTCAGGAAAATTTTCTCTTAAGGCACTGCAGAGCTGTGTGGCCTCCAGGGCTGCACTTTGAAGACTGATACCACTAAATTCCCTTCAAAGTAATCCAAAGACAAGGGCTGTTAACCTTGTTACCTCTGAAAAAAACTTGTTTTTGCAAGCACATGAAGGAACATTATAGGGGCAATTATTCTCAGAGCTCAAGCAAATTGAACTATGTTTATCTGTAAATAGGTACTAAAAATTGGACATTGACATTATATCTATCTTTTTCACTAAGAAGTTACTTGTTGATACTATTTCCATTTTATTTATTATGCTTTTTTCTTAATATTTACATATGTTGCCTTTACTACAAGCTGAGCAGAATGTGTCCTTCTGTGACACTATATGAAAGACGTAACACCGTAGAATAAATGTCACATGACACTTTCTGATAAAACTGATACTTAAACAATGCTATATTACTTAATTTTCACAACAGGAATGATTTGGAACACCTATACATTGAAGGCAAATATTCAGCAAGTCCAGAACTAGTGAAAGGAGGGGTGTCCAACACAAAATACTATGCGCCTTTGTCAGGTAATATACTTTCAAAGGCGAATTTTGCTCCTTAATCTTGGATCTACACACGGGATTCCCACTGACACCAATAAAAGTAACTAACTGAAGTCAAGATTGTCTACTTAAAGTAAGTAATGATGTTTTTTTATTATTGTGTGAGACCTAAAAAAATGGAAGAATACAATATTATTAATAGAGTTCAGGTGAATCCAAAACTGTTATATTCAGATTTACATCTGAATTTTCTCATATATAGAAAGAGCTTTTGTTACTTACAATACTGCTTATTCAAAATATGAAGTGCTTTTACAAATATCAGGATTATAATCTGAAAAGTAGTTAAAGATGCGGAATGCATTTGGAAAGATAAGAAAGTGATTTTTGTGGAATAATAAAACAAATCATAAGAACCAGGGACAGAAGTTAACAATTCTGATTGTTAATCCCATACTCTACCAAGGTAATACTATTTTCTTATGGAAAAAAAAGTCCATTTCTATTTATAAGAAGTCCAATAGTTACAGAAAAAACTAAACAGCGTCGAGCTTACAGCTGAAATAGTCTTGTTTGTAGTTTACGTACAGTAGATGAAGAGCTAATGGGCCATTTTCCAGACTAGAAAAGCAAATGACATTAGTATTTTTGAAGTCTATCCAGGGTCTGAGTGTCTATATAATAGTTGGTAAACTGTAACAGCTGATTTACTGCTGAACTGAACAGGATACCTGGTTTAGACATTGAGACACGGATGACAGAATCCTAAATTATGCACTACCAGTATATGTGATGCATATTGCATACACTTAAACTGCCTTAGTGGACTTCAGTGAGCAAAAATGCTAGCACAATTTCTATCTTTTTGCAAAGAAATCTGTTTTTATCTCACTCTCTTGGTGCTAAAATTACTTTTTATAATATTATACTTAACGAATTAAGCTTTAAATGCCACACCACACAACTTTAAAGGGCAAGATATTTTTATTTTACACTAGTATCTTGTGAGCTTCACTAAGTCTAGTGCTTCCCTCTCGCAGCACAAAACACTTGATTTTCAGGTAAGGATCTTCACCAGGGTCAGGTAGCTCTGAGCACAAGTCTGTGCTCTTCAGCAGAGACAAGGAGTGGAAAGAGCAGCTTGGGATGCCTTTCCTCCCAGGGAACTTTACTTATGGGCTATAGGGTGTTATGACACTCTTTCAGGTAGTTTGATTATACTGAATATTTGATCAGATGTTTAATATAAATAATAGCTGAGTAAAGAGTTCAGTGCTTGTTTAGGAGCTTGTTTAGGGAATTCATTCATCACAGGCTATTTAAAATTTATCTAAGGAGTGTTGCATTAGTCATGGAACAGCCTATTTAAAAACATCCTATAGCTTGATGGTCAGACTTTTCTGAGGCCATATGATAAAGCTTATTTCTACTTAAAAGAGAGGGAAAGATAAGTGTTGTCCTCTGTGCACTCAATCATTAGATAAAACAATGACGATGTTGGGAGCAGCTGTAACATCAGTTTGGGGATTCTAGATGTGGTCCCAACAAGTTTTCTTCCAGCTGAATTTAATTCAGCTTCATGAATTTAACTCAGCTTTTCACGTATGTCAAATCCCGATTGCATACTAAATCTGAAAAAAAAAAACCAAACCTGAGAAGGAGAACAGGTAGAGGTGATATCTCTTATAGTCTTTGCTTGTGAGGTGAAGGGTAGGTCATTCTCATCGAATTTATTATTACCAAGTAAATATTTCCTACAACAGGCTTCAAAATTACAAAGGAGAAGGTAAACGTCGAGGATCAAGTGTAGGTAAATACAAGGTTTGCAACTGAGAATAACCACATGATCTTTATGGAGTAAGAAGAAATTAATGCATTACCATCCCAACAGTTATTTGTTACTACCTTACACTACAGTAACAGCCACTATAGAGTACTGTTAGTCCATTTCCGTGCAATCAGGTGAGTCTACAGTCACCTTCAAGGTAATTCAACTTTGATCCCTCTGATTCAGATTGAAAAGAACAGGAATAGTCACCTGTTTAGTGGCAACGACAGATAAAAACCAGAATAAAGCAGAAGTGATAGCCATCTGTAAAGGAAGAGGAACAGGGGAAGGACCACTGCAATAGGTTGCCTGAGCACTGGAATAGTTTGCCCAGGGAGGCTGTGGAGTCCCTCTCCTTAGAGATATTAAAAAACAGTCTAGATTTAGTCTTTGGCAACTGAGTGTAGTGGCCTTGATAGAGCAGGAGGGTTGGACCAGAAGATCTTCAGAGATGCCTTCCAACAACAACCATTCAATGATTCTGTGAGGTATGTACGCATTCATGAGTTTAACATCCATGGGGCCAAGGGGAAAGAGTAAGTAAAAAAATTAATGTCAGCTCTTTGAGTAAATTGATGTGAGAACAGACCAGTTCGCAAACACCATTAAAACCCAGTTATGTCAAAACAGTCTCTTTTCTTCCACTGATAGATTAATATCCTTCTAAGCAAAGGAAGGCACTAATCACATGTATTAGGTTTGTCTAGAAAAGCTTTTGGCTATGTTGCACATATCATTATATACAGCTACAGAAGCACGAGCCAGAGGAAAACGGTACAGGGTTATGCCAAAGTACCAACAGTCATTATTAGCAGACTGCTAACATACTGTTTCGAGCACAGTTCCACACAATGTTTTCCTTTGCAAGTTTTTTTTCCCCCATTTTTTTCCCTCATAATCTAAATAATAGCTGAATAATGTTTATTACATTTACACCAGAATGGAACAAACAGTAAGCATATTAAGGGACAATATCTGAAAACAAATTTACAAATTTGGAGTCATGATCTGAAGGGTACTACTTGGTTATATGAGTCTATCATCCTTGCAACTCATAATTTCTTATAGGTAGAGTAGTTTCATATGTGTACAGATACAGATGTATTTATATTTATATATTTGTGTGTCTATATAGACATACCCATATGTGTATTTATGCATATGTGTATGTGTGTGTAAAAACATATTTATCTGCATATATGTCTGTGTCTGTTTAAGCATACTTATATATCAGCTGACACAGGTGACTGATTCAAAAATAGTGGTATCATGGACAAGGTTCCCCAGAGAGGAAAAGCAACTAGTCAGTGCCATGTGATCTTCCAAACACAATTTGTGGAACAAACATTTGAGGAAATTTTGGTCAGTTCTACAGGGTTCCTTAATTAAGTTATTAGCAATGCCTCTTTGAAGGGGGAAAGGTTATTATAGATCTAGAAGGGATTTGACCTTTCTCCTGAACAGATCATTACTATCAAGTAAGATTAAGAGTGGTTTCCTCTTCTAGTCTGACTTGAACCTTAGGCACACTGGGGAAAAAATCCAAGATCATATGCCGCAGGAATTGATTTACTGTTGGAAACAAAAACACGTTGGAAACAAAAATACACTGGAAACAGCAATGTAGAACAAACCTGACTATCCCCTCACCAAAGACAAGAAGAGAAGGAAGTGCTTGAGAACATGTGTGCATCATTCTCCTAGCCATCAACTAGCTAAATAAAAAGCATCTATAAAATAATATATTTAGTTTGTCAGCTACATGTTTTGATACTGATATTTCCAAATACTTTTTACTATTTTTTATTCTAAACACAAATCCCAGCCTAGATATCCTCCCAGCCCAACCTCTTGCAACAAAGTGTGTAGCCATTCCCCAGAATTAAGCTCTGTCAGGAAAAAAAAAAATCAAAACGAAAACCTGGGATTAAACCAAAATATTACTAAACCAAAATATAGTCTGTGTTCCTCAGTTCTTGTTTCTAGTTTGCAGAACTTTGCTTATTATTGTTATCCATTGCTTTGTAATATCAATTTAACTCTTCGTTAGAGGAAAGAGCATATGCATTTTCGAAGAGCAATAATAGGCAGCACCAGATGTGTGCAACCACAGGGCAAGTTTGCTAGCTGATTACAGCTGATTAGTCCTTCATGTTATAGCCACTGTAAGTAATCTAACCAGGAAACTGGAGAGGTTATCCAGAACAGCAGAGTTAAATTATTGAACACATTTTTGCCAGCTTACACATCTAAATGATATTTAGATGGTGACACTAGCAAAGGAAAGTTAAATAACAGGTTGTGATAGCACAGAGCTTGAGGGACAGTGTGGGTGGTTACTTGAGTGGAGAATGATCCCTTTCCAGAGTTCTCAGTTTATACTCTGAAAAGTAAGTAAACAACTTGTGAGATTAATTCTAAATGTGTTTTGACTGCTTCTGTTTTCCTCAGTAATTTCTAATGCCCTGAATTATGAAATATATAAAATATTTTTTTCATGGGTGGTTCACCCCCAGCTCAATTGTATTAAGGCAAAATGGCATGCACAAACTGACTGCACCACCTGCAGCATCTGATAAGCTTCCCTAGGCTGTCGGTGAACATGACATTCCTTCCTTAAACAAGTCCAGGTGCTACAAGAAACAAGGCACTTGATTATTTGCAGCATATTTCTTATGACTATGCTAATAATCAGTGCCTGGTGAGAAGGCAGTTCAGCTGGACAAATGCTGTAATTTCTTTGTGTTGCTGTATGTCCCTGGATTCCTCTCCCATGAATCAGTACAATAAGCAGGTCATGTTATCTTCCTTGCTTCTTAGTATCTCAATATCCCTCTCACTCAAGAGGGTAATAATATTTTTTTCAAAAAAACTTGGAATAGTATTTTCCAGTGTTCAAAACCACAGACAAGTCCAAACTTTTACCTTTGTAAGATAGCTATCAGATGGACTAAATGGTTTAGCAATACCTGGCATGCCTACTGCATAAAAGTTCACTCAGCCTTTCAAGAGGAAGAGGCTATGGCAGGAAATTAAAAGAAAACCTCAAAAAAGATGGCTTTACTATGCTCACTAGGGAATGTCAGCATGGCATTACTAATTTTTATTTAGTTGTAGTAGAATATGCTACTGAGAGGAATGCTTATAGTGAGGGCTATTGATAGGTTAAAAATGTAGGGAGGGATTAAGTATTTTCACAGAAGTAAAGAAACATTGTGAATTAGCCAAATTCTTAAGGGCTCAGCTATTGCAGATGTCTGTCCTTCTGGAAGATGTTTACTCAACACTACCTTAAGTACAAGACTGTTCTGCTTGACTGAAAAAAAGAGTGCCTGGAGTTGCTTACTGGCTAACATATTTATGGTAACATATTTATGCGTATATGTGAGGCATAACCAAAACAGATAATAAACCATCATATTCAAGTACCGTAAACTTCTAGTCATTGCTATTATTCTGTTTGCGAAGTGAATATTAAAATGACTTATTAAATGTGCAATACATTACTCAATGAATGTGTAATATAGGCAAGGTAAAGAGTTTCATAAAGCAAGTATTGATATGAAAGGCATCTATAAATTATGAAATAAAAGCAAATGAAAGACCATATGTCAAAGGCTACTTGTCATTCCTGGAATTTACAACCTGAAAACCAAGAAACAGCAAATGACCAGACCTGTCAAGTAATCAATAAGAAAAAGCCCAAACAAGGACGAGGTTAAGACCAGATTAAGAACTTAAGATATGTTCCTTTGTGCACCAGTATGGAAAAGCTGATTCAGAAATTAACAGGAAACAAGTGTGATTCATCACACAGCAGGATAAAAGTACTGTTGCTTTTTCATCAGCAGTGTAGACAATGAGGCTATACCCTCCTTGTGAAGAAATGCAGTTGATTTCCACATAAAAGAGGAAACTTCTTCTATTCCTGAAGCCAGTGTAAAGAAGCAATTTTTCAGGTCCACACTTAATTTTATTTCAAGACAAATGGTGTCTTTCCACCTATTGAGTGGGATTCAGATTAGACCTTCAATGGATCATAAACAAACAAATAGAGATGTTGAGAAGTGGAAAAACTATAAATGGTGACTAATTTTACAATAATTAACATTGATAGTTTATGCTCAGCCTGTCCTTTAAAAATCGCTTTTATGTCTTATCTGTCCAGCACAGGCACGTCCAACCTTATTCATGCTGCGAGTCACAGATCTGCTTTTGTACCTGAGCCATATAATACATATATAAAACATAGCACATGGCTCAGATACTTCTTCATGATGAGTAAAGACAAGGCCTGTTTTCAAACATCATGGCTAGCCTTAACACACCGCAGACACTAGAGGAGAATGTTTTTAGGGGAGAAACCTTTCTGCAGCCCACTCCTTCCTTTGGCAGCCTCTTTGCAGCCTAGCACCAATGGGATCTCTAGGTTTTGTCTGCCTCCTAAGTCTAACCTTATCCCTAATCCAAGACCATAGAGGAGTTTATATGTGTTACCATAAATATTATTTATTTTCTGCAACTAATATGTAGTTGGAGGTCAGAAATCCTGAGCAAGCACCAGAATGTCTGAACCAACAGGGTCACGACCCAAGATATAACATTTGTGCTAAATGGGCAACCTTTGCTATAGAGAATATCAGTACAGAAAATTTGTAGCAAAAACAGGTAAAATAAAGAAAGTGAACTGCAGATTATAATGAGAAACCCCCAGTTCTCAAGGCAAATCTACACAGGCAGCTGCAGGGAGATGTGGAGTCAGTTCCTCTAGCCCAAGCTTTCCAAAAGAAGCCAGATCTGCTCCGGAAGCTGTGCAACTATGGTGCTCAATCCATTTAACTTCAGACATGATGTGCTGACACATCTTTTTAACTTCTAGGCAACTGCTGAATTGCACTCGGTTACTGAGGAAAATCAGTGAAGCTTTTCTAGTCAACTTGCCACTGAATTCTTAACAAGATAGCAAGAGTAACACATGGTAATTCATTAATGACTTAGTTCAGCAACTGCCTACATTTACAGTCTGAAGGAAACCTTGTGAAGTTGCATGTGCAACCAAATATTTAACCAAATTCTACACTAATTAATAGATCTTCTTTTTTTCTCTTTCTTTTTTAACTTTCAAACAACTGCAGATATCTATTATTCATACTGTTAACATGTAAGACAGTAAGTGATATTTTATTAGTGCTACTCACCCAAATGCACACAAGAAAGAAAAAATGTTATTGACAACATCTAGGGAGTTCCTTGAATGAAAGATTAATTGATTAAAGAGCATCAAAAAGAAAGAAAAAAATATAAGAGAAAAGAGAATATAAGAAAGTAACCTGAAGAAATAAAATCATTTTTACAAATTACTAGCAGTAAATGGAAGAGCGGAAGTTGGGTTCCCAAAAAATGTGGTTGACTCTGCCAAGAGGAACAGCTCTTGGCAGCTGTATCAGGTTTATACATTACAACTACCTCTGAAGTACCAAGAAGGACACAAGATCCGTTTCTTAGAAGATGTAGCATGTTAAGGCACTGGGAGAAGCTCTATGTCCCTGGCTGGGAATTGCAATACCCTGCTATACCAGCATAGATTTCTGATAGTTATGATGTTAAATGCACATTATATGTGCATTCTACCCTGGAATATTTAAAGAACCACTCTAAAATAATGTGATGAATTCATTTAAATGCCAGAATAACTGCAGATGTTTTGTAATGAAGTATTCTGGATGCAGTAGCTGTGCAGTGCAGCTGTATCAATTTAGCTGAAGCAGAGTCTATTTGTATAAATAAATGAATACATCTTGTCATACAGATAGGCCTTACTGACAAATGAAGTCACTAGGAACATCACAGCAGACAAAATTACCTCAGACAAATGAATTTTTTCAAGACTCTGTTATTTATCTGCAGATTATTTGCATTACTTTACCGTGGTTGTATCTAGATGGCATTACATTATGACTGAATCATTGTCTTTCTAACTTATGACCTCGATCTACTGTTTTCTTCTTGCATCTTGTTGCTTACCTTTTTTTTTTCCTCCCCCCTAAAATTAGAGAGGGTACGGAGTACAAAAAATAAGTTACCAGAACTATTTTGCAGTATACAGTAAGTTGTTTTCTCTTTCTTTCATATCCTAACAGTCATGCTTTTCCTTTCCATTTTGTGAGATTTTGGGTTGCCTAATATGTAGAAGAGCAATCAATGTGCCTTGACTGCAAAGGAAAAGTCTTGATATGACCACAAAGTTGAATGTTGTGCAATGCTCACTATATCTTGTTTCCAGAGTCTCCTTGCTAATATTTACATGGATGTGGGCAGTTTTTGAAGGGATCTTAAATATAATTTGAAAGCATTAATCATAACTTCTTAAAACTGAGGTCTGGGGAGATACACTTATTTTCCTCTGCTTATCAGCTGAGAGACTCCATGGTTACATGGAACAGTAATTTCAACATAATTATGCTGTTAGTGATTGTCTCGTATGAATCAAAATTTCTTATTCGAACAGGATCACGTATTCGACTACAGCTACTTTTCTAAAGTGTTGATATCACACTTGCATGTTTTCATTAACAGGCATCCATCTCAGGCATTTTTCAAATTAATTAATTACAGAGACTACATATATCATGCCCCTGAACTATCTTATTAACATAGATGTTCTCATGTTAAAATAAAATTTCATTTGTACTGCAACATACAGAGCTGTGATATTGTTTGCAGTTATTTATCTTAGGTAACAGAAGTAGTTGCAAAGAGAGGATAGCATGGAGTGGGGTTTTTTTTGCCACTCAATATAGTGACTACAATAAGGGAAGCCAAATAGAGTAAAAGGATAGGGCAAACTGTACTAGAATTGAAGTATATATGAAAAAAAAAATCACTCTGATGTAAGTTCTTTCAAGCTGCTTCTATGTTTTGCAGATGCAAAGCAAACAGTGGTGAAAAGAGGACTATGATGAAGATGAACCATTAGGCTAGTAATTCACATCCTGCCAAAAAAAAAAAAAAGAAAAAAAGACCCCTATTAGTCTCATTTTACCATTACTCTGTACAGGAAATAATCTTTGTATTGTCTTAAAGGTGTCAAGTAAATGTCCATCCATCATCAAAAAAGATTGAATAACCTGACTATGAAGGTAAAGTATCAGAGGCATTGACTGCTTGGTCTGTACTGTCTAAAATATATTCTATGTAGTAGTAACTTGCATGAGTACGAATTCTAGAAATCTTAGACACTGCTACCACCTGCTGGTTAATTTACACTTCACTCTACTAGCTCATCAGAGAAGGAAGAAGAAGGAGGAAGGGCATACTCTGAAGTGCTTTTCAAATGTAATTTAGCTTTCGTATTCCTTCAATGTATTATAATTAATATCTTTCTATTGTTGTAGATGAACAACCTTTCTATCATAAGATGAAGAATCCTTTTATTTCTGAATTTTTCACAGGAGGAGCCACCGATAGTAAGAAACAGTGGCCTGTGGCATTACTTTCCTTTGTTTTCCTTTTTTTCCCTGTAGTGCCTCTTGTAACTAGGTCACCATTGTCTGCTGTGTAGAATCTTCTGTGTCAAAAGAGAGAAATAAGCCAGTGCTCCATATTACACTTTTAGCAGCCACGCTGGTGTTGAATTCACTTCCGTGGTGTCTGTGGTTCAGAAAAAAGCAGGGGAAAAAAGTCTCTTGGAAAGCTGTATTAAACAGCAGCAATAATTTCTCTGTTTTAAAAAGTTACACATACAGTAGTTGTCATGACAACTGAAGCTTGCAGAATTATGGCAGGCAAAGTTCTTACCCCTTAACGTTAGTTAAATCTAATGCTAATAGTTTAATTCCATGTTTAAAAACTGATTGCATGTACCTCAGCAATTAACATTTCATACATAAAGGAAAACGCTACCACCACTTGAAAGTATACTGTTTGACTAAAAAACTGAGGAAAATGAGGGGATACTATTCCTAAAAAGAGTTCTAACAAAGTTGTGGTATGGAGCACTTCCATTAAGTAACCACGCAAAAGCAACACAAGTCACTGTTAAACTATCTGCTTGGAAAAAAATCAACCAGTAGTGTCTGGCAGTGAAATCCACAGGCAAAAGAACAATGATGAGTTTAAGCCAGGCTGTTTGGATGAGGATCTACACTCCACATTTCCTCCATTTTCAAATCTAGGATTATGATCCAACACAGATTTCAGGTTCAGATCAGGATATCTCTAAAGTTCAAGTGTTCTTTGCTGATTCTGATCATCTCTAAATGGGGTAGTTGGTCAAAAACTGGGAAAAAAATGATCAAGGATAGTGATGCATGCTTGTTGTTCATTACTGAAGAAGTGGATTGCTGCATATAATAACTCGTTGGTAACATTAATTCTGTAACTTTTCCAAGAGTTCTGTAAAAAATTCCTGATTTTGGCATTTGAATCAGGTAGAAGACATAAGATGCTTACAGAGACATTAGGCTAGTTCTAAAGTAGAGTTACTAGGAAAGAACAGTTTTTGAGTTCTTATTCTCTATCTATTGTAATGCTAGTGTTTGGGAGAAAAAAGTATCTGCATGCTAAATTCTACTTTGTTTAGTGCTTATGTAAGATACTAGTGAAAATTTACAGATTAGTACCTAGTCTTGCTTGTGTTGTAAACAAGAACAGAATTTGAGCCTTTAATTGTAGCTCAGATTTAGAGGGGAAAATTCTGCCATTACATTATTTCTAAATTTATGATCCCATTAAAAAGCCCAGACCTGAGCTTACAAAGAAAGGTGCACTTAAACTTTACATGTTCAAACCATTGAATTATATGTTTTATTTTACTACTTTACCTTTTAATATTGGTGAAAAGAGAAACTATCAGCCAACCAAAAAGAAAAGAAAAAAAAAAATGTTGCTGTGATTCTTCCAGTTGGGCTAAAACCAAGATGCGCTAGCAACCTCATAGCGATGCCTCACTGCATTTGCGATTTCTAGACCATTTTGTAGACTAGAAAGCTCTGACCAATCACCCATTTTTTGGTGTGCTTATCTTAACAGAACTCCCAGATTTTTGTTGCGTTAGTCAGTATGGTGCCATGACACTTGGATAGCTTCTGAAATTGCATACATTTGTCCTACGTTCCCTAAAATAACCAAGTCTTTTCAAGGATTAAGTACCAAAAGTGACTTCAGCCATTGAATATTCCTGGGTAGCCAATTTGAAGAATAAATTAATTAAAACAGAGCATGAATTAGATGAAAGAAAAAAGGAATAATGGGGTTACATGAGGTATAACTTCTATTATAGCACATGTTAAGGACAGCAATGTCTACACTGTCTTGTTTCTGCTCCCGTTGGTGTCACGAGGGGCGAAGGAAGGCCAGGGCTAAGCAATTTCTCAAATCCTCCCCTAAGGATTCAAATACACTTTTAACATAGTAACCAGGCCTTTTGTCTTCTCTTTCATCAATGCTAGTTTCAAAACAATGGAATCAAGAAATAAGTTGTGGTATGCACTTACCATAATAAAAATATCTTTGTTACAATTTTATGCTCTATTGCTTTTTCTCATATGGCAGTGGCTGAATCTAAAACTGGAAGTTTCTTGCCTTACACGTTTGTACTACTGAGAGATCCAGCAACATGTGGCCTATGTGGGAACACAAATAACTCTGTTGCTTTTTGTGCTGAGCAGACCAAGCTCTGAGAAGGGAACCCCTTAAACCTTTGAGGAGGTTGTTCTACTGAATCTGTTTTCCACCTTGGACTCTTCTCAACTGACTTCATGAGGTTACTACTATGCATATTAACTAACCAACCATTTCTCAGCTCAGCCTGGTCAGTGTGGCTTTCTTATTTTATAACTGGAAAAAAATCCTACCCAACACTTTAACAAGAGTTGGATTTTTTACATTTGTGTATCAAAGGGACTTTAGAAATCAACTCAGCATATAAATGGTGCTATTTTATTTGTAACAATATCTCAACACTTTCATACATTCATTACTTTAAATAAATCTCTCTTTGGCACAATTTCCACATATCTGAAAACCACCACGTAATTTGGCACAATGCAATATAGTTGGCAGCCTCCGCTCAAGAGAGGTCCAGGACTGGAACCAAGAGGGATATCATAAGCCAGTACTGAGGTGCGTTAAAAGAGTTACATGGGGAGGATTTCACAGTCGTTGCCCACATCATGTCTGATCCAAGCCATTGCTGTTAGTTTCTCACTTTCAGGAGCACTGAAGTCATGCAGAAAAAATACATATGTGTGTATCTAAGCCTTTCTCAGAGGCCTTTTGCCTCTCCCTACCTCAAGCTCACTTAAGAATTAGAATTTTCCGTTTCACAGAAGACATTTTCAGAATTGTAACCTCCAGAATATAGTACTGTAAAAGTATTTTTGTTTCCAAGTAGCCAATACTAGCATTTAGCAGATTAAGGCACTTGACAGTTTGCCTGGGTATTCATTACAGCCTATCTGAATAAAGTCCTATTTCACAGTCATTGCTGAAGTTATGTCCAGCAGTAGTTTGCAAGGTGTAAAATAAATTCCATTTCTATTAAAAAAAAAAAATCTCTTGTGTGTTTTTATTACCTTGGTATGCAGAGGGGAAAAAAAAGAAAACAACACACTCAAAAAATCCACAACCGTTTAAATTTTACCAACGATTAAATTCTGCTGAATAACTTCATTTTCCAATTTAAGGAAAGAATATTGCAGTCATCCAGATGGTTGGCCCTAACTTGCTTATTCCTGAGGGAAGCCCAAAAAAGAAAGTGGGTAGAAGTGAAACAGTTCCAACATCAGCATTGCAGCATCACCTCTTGTCAGTGCATGGCTGCCCAGACATGATCATCAAGCTTTGACTCAACAAAAAGTAGCACTGCAATTGTAATAAGAGTATTTTTATTCTCTGAATTGCACCCCAAATGGCATACCAAGTTTACATCTTGTGTATTGTGTCCAGTTTTGGGCACCACAGTACAAGAAGGACATTGAGGTGCTGGAGTGGGCGCAGAGAAGGGCAAAAAAGCTGTTGAGAAGTCCGGAGAATATGTCATATGAGGAGTGCCTGAGGGAACTGGGATTGTTTAGTTTCGAGGACAGAAGGCTGAGAGGAGACCTCATTGCTCTCTACAACTACCTAAATGAAGGTTGTAGTGAGGCTGATGCTGGTCCCTTCTCCCAAGTAACTAATGACAGGACAAGAGGTAATGGCCTCAAGCTGTGCCAGGGGAGGTTTAGATTGGATATTAGGAAGAAGTTCTTTCCTGAAAGAGTGGTTAGGCATTAGAACAGGCTGCCCAGGGAAGTGGTGAAGTCACCATCCCTGGAGGTGTTAAAAAAATGAATAGATATGGCACTTAGGGACATGGTCTAGGGGTCAGGGAGATGTTGGGATGAAGGTTGGGCTTGATGATCCTGGAGGTCTTTTCCAACCTAAAGGATTCTATGATTCTGTAGTTTGGTTCTCCAGAGAATGTTGCTCAGCTATTTTACAATAATCAGAGGCAAAAAAAGAGATAGATAATATTCCAGGTATTATTTAATGTTAATTCATTTTACATTAGTTTGTTGATATTTATTGAAATATTCCATAATATTCAAAGTAGCAGGATATAAATTCCTTATAGGTGTATTGTAATTTGTTTGTTGTTTAATGTTCAATTTGTTTATTGTTTAATGTGACTCCTCAATATTCATTTTGATTCTGTGACTGATGGCAGCATCACAGTGATCTTTAAGACCTTTTAAAAGAGAGAGGATTTTGAAAAGGGTAGGCGAAGGGCAAGTCTCAGCAGTTTACCAGAGGCTTGTGAGGTGATGGCAAGCTGGCCCCCCTGACAGCAGTAGTCGTCGTCAGAGCCTTCTCCAAGTGCTGTCAGCCCTGTCACTTACCAGGGCATGCCCATGCAAATCCTGTCCCTGGACAGCTGTGTTGCTGATCATGAGTTGAACGTCCCCCTCAAATGCTATGGCAGGTGATTTGATTTTGGCCATGTCACATCTGCATTTCCTGTTGTGTTTTGGGGTGGGATGTTACATATCCTTGAAAGATGAGAATCCCTCTAATGGTCAATTAGGTGAGCCAAAAATGTAGCATTCACCTGGAAAAGTTGAATTAAGTGTTTATATTTTGTTTGGTTAAATTTGTACTTAAAAACAACAAGAGAGAAAGCAAGATTGTTTCGGATTACCTGAAAATGAACGTATTCTCTACATTACATACTCTCTATTAGTATTCTCTACCAGCACTTCAGTGGAAGTATATAGCTTACCCACCCTAAGCCATATAGAATTAGGGATCAGTGTTTCTCCTGAACCTTTGGAAATATGGCTTCAAGTCCCAAAAGAGAAATGCAGGAAAGTGAATTGTGCCAAAGACAGTGAGACTCAATGTGAAAGGCTCTGTCACTTCCTCTACTTTGTGGAATTTATCTAAAAAAAAAAACTGCAAAAAAAAAAATTGAGATGAGGCAGGGAGCTGTTTCTAGTTGACTGAAATTCTATTCCTCTTGGAAAATGTTGTGAACAGAAGCATATATATGTCAAGACATTCCTGATTTTCCTCCAGAAAATAAATCTTGCCAATTTTAGACCTCTGAGGAGGTAGTGACGCACAGTGAGGGAGAAGACAACATGGATGCCTATTCCTGCCCCTTCTGCTCATTCTTGAGAAGGTGCTTGATGTTCCACTGGCTTTTTGACACAATGGGATTTCTACTCTTGACTGCACAGATTTTATGGGAACAAAAATTTTACCTTTCCCAAGATATTAGTATAGAACTAAAAAATGAGCATCTTAAATGCATCTGGGCAAGCTGGTTGCCTGTGATGATAAGTAAGTGTTTCCTTGTCAGTGCAGGGAATGTCAAATCAGCTTATATTAATGCAACTCAATAATTGCACATCTTCGGGGGAAAACAATTTAACTTTATTTTTTTTTAAGATACAGCATTCTGTAAAGAAAAAAAGAATACAAAACTATGCAGTTCTTAAGAATACATGCTACCCTTACAAAGCTGTTCTGAAAGATTTCTCATGTTTACCTGGCCCAAACAAGACTGTTTTGATGAAGTATGTTAATTAGTGTATCACTTCTCATCTTTACTAGCAAATCATATCCCATTCTGTTCTTCCTAACTCTTATCTTACCAACTGCTTTTAAAACAGTTTTTCTTACATAGCATTTCATTTCTAAATCTTTTTATCAGCATCTACAAGCCTTCTGTTCCAAATTTAAATGTGTGTTCCTATTACACCTAAGAGGAACACCTTCCATGCTGTGGTTTTGGGTTTTTTTAGATTTTAATCCTAGAGATATCCTCCATCATGTGGAGTTTCAATCAAACACTTACCACAGAGCCTGTCACTGAAGGAAGATATGTTGCAGAAGCTGTTCCATAAGGCACTTTATTTTTAAAAGCTACCTTCCAAATAATATATGCTTCTTGGAAATGGTCATGTTTGGGTTTCTTTTTTCTTAAAAACATTCAAAATACAAGTTCATAGTTAAGAAACATGTTTTTCCCTCTCTTGTAAAACTTCTTTGGCCCTGTGTTTTCAGTAGAGAGAAGAGCAAACCAGTAAGGGTGAGCACCTGTATGTGTCTTTTAACAGGTTCTTTTTGTAGTAGAAGAAGGTTGCTTTTAAGGAAAAAAAGGGCCTTAGATAGTAGTACAGTAGATTCATGAGAAAAAAACCCAAGTAATCTGTGCTGGGTAAAAAAAATGACCTGAAAAAAAAAATGTATAAGGTGATAGCCTGCTGAATAAACTTATGAACTTGCTGAATAAATCTCTAAGGACAAGGGCTAACAGAAGAATGGCAGAATCACCTTACTAGATCCATTGCATGAGCACTGAAACACAAGGTGGTTGAAAGCCAGTGTCAGTAAACATAAGGTCATGTACACTGGCAAAACCAATCCCCACTCCACTTACAAAAAGGAAGGCTTAGAAGTGAACATTACTACTTCTGGAGTAGGACCCTGGGGCTACGAATTCAATGAAAGCATTCTCTACAGCTTAGGGCTCAAATCAAGCAAATAAAATAGAAAACATTGCTGTGCCACCATATAAAGCCTTAACCTTACTAAACCATCAATGCCTCTTTGAACACTGCATGCAGTTCTGGTCCCCTCGTTCCAAGCAGAATACATTAATACTGAAAATTTTCAAGAGTCAGTAAGGATGATAAAAGACATGGAAGAGCCTGGAACTCTGTGAGGAACTCTGGAGCAGTTTAGTCTGCTTCAGATGGGAAAAGGGACATTATGGGATGAGGGAATGTCACAAATATCTACAAAAATCAAGGTAGCCTACAGAGCATGTCTAGGGACCCACTGTTTACTGTCCTTCCTGGTACAAGAGATGGCTGGCAGCAAATAAAATGGTAATGGGAGAGTTTGAAACCATGCAAGAAAGTGGTTCTTCCTGGTACAGAAGGAAACAAGTAAAGGACTTTCGGAATGCTATAACTTATAGAGGGTATAAATTTGAGGAATTTATTTATTCTGAAGATTGGGGAAGTACTACAAATACATGCCTGGTTCTTATTCTTTTATTGGCCTCTTAAACATCTGTTTATGGCCACTGTTGGAGACTGGCTACCTGCCTAGATAAGCCTGTGGTTTGGCTTTGTACAGAATATTTATTTATTTATTCTGTCTATAGGGCAGTAGATGCTACTACTAAAGTCCTACTGTTCCACCATACCTTTAGGTTACACACACAGAAGAGAGAGTTCAAAATGAAGCTTTCCCTCCTCTCATACGCCAGGAGATAACTTTCCTGTCTGAACACTTTCTCAACCCACTTAACCATACAAGGGCAATTGATGTGATTTTTGTCAAGACATCAACACAGCTTCCTGTTTTCACTTTCAAGCAAGGGTATTATTTAGTGCATTGGCAAGTATGCTACTGCCGTACATATTATAGCTGATACATTGCATTTTGGATTACAAATTTAAAGTTTGTAGGCTTTTATAAGATGCAAACGAAAACCAGAAAAACTACAGGTCTCTAAAAAGTGACAGAACCTGGAAAGGATTTGCGTTCAAGATTAAAAGAGAGTTTTAGAAACTGGAATATGAGTTTTCTCACACAGTTTGGGGGAGTTGGAGTGTATCGAAATCACATTACTTAAACTTAGCAGAAGTAGATCATACTGAGGCATGTGTTAAGGTGTGAAAGTAGCTTATTTTATACTTTCATCAAATAGATGGGTTTGCTTACATTTTTTGCACTTTTCAATATTTAACGTAATTAAATGATGTAGAAAAACCCTTCTCACAATAGAAAGAGAGATCTCTATCATTCTTGGGGTACTAAGTCCTCAAACCTTTTATGTCAAGTATAAAGTGCATGGATTAAGCAGCCTTCCTAGTCTTTTACTAAAAAATGAGACTGTAAATCTGTATATTGCTCATATGCAGTCAAACAATGAAATCAGGCATTTTGTAGCTTTTCCATTTGTTTTTGTTGTTGTTGGGGTAGAAGAGTCTGGTAGGCATTTCTTCCTCTTAGCACCTTGGTGGAGGTTACAGTGACACTGCTAAGACAGATTGTTCAGCATATGGCAAGAGCTAGCTTGATAACCAAACCTTCTTTAGAAAGTAGGTAAACATTCCACATACTAGTTTTGTGCTGTGCGCAGTATGAAGTGGATTTATTCTTGTGTTCTTGCAAGAACCAGCACACTCTATTGCCAGAAGCCTCCACTGGCAGGTGACCTAATTTTTCTGAAGAGCAGCACCTATCTTCCACTTCCCTGTTTAAATGAAATATATTCTAAGATTCTACTAGAGCACCTCTTTTTTTCTGACAGGTTACAATAATTATGAATAATCATCTATTAAATTGGAGCTTGTCTTACAAATTGTGGTTTATGCCCAGGTGGCAGCTGAGCACCATGCAGCTGCTTGCTCGTTGCTCTCCCACCAACACCCCCTCCCCTCCCCTCCCCCCCAATGGGATGGGGGTAAGAATCAGGAGAAAAAGGCAAAACCTTGTCAGCTGAGATAGGGAGAATTTCATACAACAACACAAAGACAGAAGGAACAACAGTAATAACTGTTATCGGTGGGCATAAAGTTAGTATGGTATTGATAATCCCATTGGCTAGTTCAGTTATCTATCCTGACTGTGGCTGTCATGTCCCTCCCAGCTGCTTGTGAAAATTAACCCTATCCTAGCTGAACACAGGACAAAAATGAAGGATAAACAGCTCTCTAAAGAAGGCAGAAATAAACTGAAAAGTGGCAGAACTCAAGATAAACTTCTGAGATATCCCATAGACCTCCCAGTCCTTTAACTGCATTCCTCCCACTCCTTTAACTATCAGACTTTGAAGGTCCCCTGGAAAATTGCAGTTCTTATTTCAGTGTAGTATATAGCCAGTTACTGAGTACAGGAAAAAAGCCCACCTTGTGGATATATTTCTCCCAAAACAAAAGAATTATCAGACTATCGCTGAAATAGTATGCATCAGGTTGACTAGAAATTATTAAAAAAACAAAGCCATGGGAAGTTTTGTGCCAATTGGTCCTTGGCAGTTACAATTAGAAAAATATTAATAATACAAAGCAGCAATAATCAATGCTCAAATGTTTGTAAGTTCTGTTATCTCATGTTACCAAAAATATACCTCTAATTTTACAGATTCCACTCTTTAGCTATAGCAGACCACGTGACTTGCATCAGTTCCTCATAACTCTGCCTTTTTGTCACATGTGCCTTGGGTTCAAATAGATCCCCCACTACTTAATGCAGTGAGATATGTCTGAGCCAAATAGCTTCTCACTCAACGGGAGCTTGGCAAATGCAAAATTAAAGTGTACTCAATATGTCTAGCTAAATTTGGGTGATAATGTAAGGCTTTTTACATACAAAAGTTAATTTATTTCAGCAAAATTTGCAGACAATATTTTACCTCAGATCACTTTTTTACTTAAACTGGGAAAGGAAGGATTAGAACACTACTCTTTGAGCAATCCTTTGAGAAGACATCCCCCAGGCTCCTTCTTGCACCATTTCCCTCTTTCTCTGCGAGAAAATACTTCTTAGGCTTCTTTCTAGCTCATCTGTGTCACCATGAAAGTATGGATAAGGCTTTTAATTTTTTTCTTCCTAGGCAACATTAAAAGAGGGATTGCTATCACAGTGTGGATGGCACATTCCTTGTAAGTGATTGCGAAGGAAATAAGTACTCTGGGACCTAATGCCCAAAAGTCACAGCCATGGAAGACAGGCAGCTGTCAGTACAAAGTACACTACTAAGTCAAGTCACTTGTTCAACAGAGACCAGATACATAAATACACATTGCACAACACACATTAAAAATGCCATGCCATAAAGGATTTGTGGTATCTGATTGTTTCCCACATACCTTTATTATTGTCACAAGAACCCAAACATAGTTGTCACCAGTGTATCAATTCGGGCACTATTCAAATGGAAAAACTTTAGAGAGCTTTGATACTCATTTTGAAAACACACAGGAAGTAAACATCAAGACAATTCTGTAAGAGTAGCTTAGTTTTATACTCTAGTTTTTTCTTCAGGGGATGTCTCTGTAGGGCCATTGTACACAAGCAGAGTACTCATTTTAAATTGTTATCAAGGTTTTAGGGTCTCTGAAATATGGAGAGAAATCAGGGTGCTTCACATTTCTCCAGCCTCCGTTTACCAACACAGTGTAGACTGACTTCATCTTAGCAATGTATGTGTTGTTTTCTACCAGTATTTCTTTGCTAGGTTAAAAGTTAAATGGTTCTTGGCTGTTTTTCCCTGTAACAAATTTCCCAGAGAGAACCTCAGCAATTTTCTAGTGAAGGTGAATCATGGTGGTATCAAAAAGTAATATTTTTTTCTGACTTTTTAAAATTTCCAATAAACAATGAGAAAAAGAGTGTCTTTTTATATATATGAGCTCTTAAAAAAATCCTAAAACTAAGATTTTCTCCACAGATTCATCAAATTCTGTTTATTCAAATTAGTATGTGCTACCAAATCCTCCACCTTTTCTCAGAGGGAAAATATATTTTAAAATTCTAATATTACAGGGCAGAATTTAGGGACTAGTCTTCTCTATATGTAGCCATTGTCTGATTTTGGATCCACTAGTCCTTATCACAGAATATCAGAAATCATACTATTATAACAAAGCACTTGTGTTTTGATTACCTCACATCAGAGCTCCAAATCTGGCTTTTCTGGCAGGGTCAGTTATAAAGATTCCCAAACTGAGCTCCTAATGAGAACATCCACAAATGACACTGGTTCATATGTAAATACATATGCTTTGTAAGCCTGGGTTGGTTCTACCTCTGAAGGTTAAATATATCCTATAAAAGCATTGTCCTCTAAGTCAAAATTTAACTCTGAAGCATCGCTCAATTTAACTGTCTCGTACTTTGCTCCATCTCCTCACCTTCTCAGTGTTTCATGTTTTCCAAAGTACTGCATGTGTCTGCTTCCTCAGTGATTGCTCTAGCATTCACGTGGTTATTGATTAACCTACGGGCAGAGTTAAAGAATTATCCTGAGACAAGGCACTTCTGGTTTTATTAACCAGCTGCAGTCTTCCTTTGAGTTTCACAATCCAGATGTAGTTAATTAGGCAGCTCTAAGCATGGTTTATTTTTTACTTCAGTAAGTGTGTGAGGAATAGCTTTTTGATTGTCCAGTATATATATATATATATATATTTCACTGTATCACAGCAACTACTTGTTGAAGTAACTTCTGTTATCTTATTTTTAAGAACATAACACCCACTTTTTAGATGTGTGGGCAGCCTAGATTTTCTTGATGAAGAGAACATCAAGTGCTCATTAAATCTTAACACCAGACCCTGTGCATTACAGGCGCAGCATATACAATCCCCACAATACAAGAATGTTCCTTAAAATGTGGTTTATGATGACTCCATTTGAATTTGGAGGCATAACATTACTTAACAACTTGCTGAGCATCTATTAATCAGTAGTTTTTAAATCTTTGAGAGCACTGTTAAATATGTTGATTAAAAGAAATATCACCCTTAAATTAAAGAAGTTATGGTAAGACAGTTGCAATGAGCAACTGGAGAATTAACATTGTTTGATAGTGAGTTCAAGTGACTGTTTACAAAGTAATGAGCACAATAATACGGTTGGGATCATGAATCCCCTCCTTGTTATTCTATTTATCCATATTTTGTGAACCTCACTGCTACTGGTCTGCAAAACTGCGACTTGAACACAACAGCTGTCTCTCCCATATTAACTCTGGCTAGCTGCTGAATTTCCAGTGCAGCGTGCTGTGGAACCTTGCAATAGGGGCAGCTGTGCATTCCTTGGTTCATTTCTGCTATCCAACACCCTTAAAAGATCATGTTTTCTTCAGGGTCATCCCCAAAGCAGACCTCATGCAGCCTGGTGGGTATCTATGGCTTCCAGCTGCTACACATCTGACTCACAAATATCTCCTCTGTGAAGAGTCAGAATGAGCTATTGTTAAAATCAGACTATGTGGACTCACATTTTCCTTGCTGTCACATTTTCCAATCAGTTGTGTTTTTGTAAAATCAGTGGCAAGCACTGTCATCCTCTGTGAGGCCACAAATGATGCATTAGCTCGGAGGCTGCAGACTACAAGTTGTTTGCCCAGAGAGGTGGTGGAAGCCTCATCCCTGGAAGTTTTTAAGGCTAGGCTGGATGGAGCTCTGAGCAACCTGATCCATGGCAGGGGGGTTGGAACTAGATGATCTTTGAGGTCCCTTCCAACCCAAACTATTCTATAATTCTATGATTCTAAGTGTGCATGGAGGCTAAACCACTGTGAGGCATCAAGCTGTAAATTGTCCCTAGACTGCCTGTTGTTGTAGTGATACATGAAGTGTACTGCCATGTTAGAACCGAACAAAGACATCATGAACTTGAATGGGATATGGAAAATAGAATATATATGTGTTTAAACATAAAGGTTTGTAATAGACATAGATGTTATTAAGAGGTACTAAAGGCTTCATCATTAAGTTGTTAAGAAATAATCACTATCATTCTTAAGATGCTGTAACTGAAAGCTAAGGAATGCTAATGGGAACATCCAACATGCAAGTTAAGCAGACTCAAGGTCTTTGTGCAAAACACTGTGAAGTTAAACAAATAATCCATAAACTGTTGGCATACCTGTGGAGGGACACTGGCTTCTGTTGCTGAGATGTTCCAGAAGTAATAAAATGCTATGAAGTATCAGCAAAACCCCACAATTAAAGCCTGTGAGTGTATCTGTGTGCTTGTGTGTGTGCCTGAGGGGGGTTAAAAACACAGAAGATACAAGAGTTTTTTAGGTAATCTGTAACACCCAGAGGTTTCAATTCAAAACTGCCACAGCAAATAGTTTTAGCACTAACACAGTCAGTGTGTTATGCCAAGTATGCAAGCAAGTTAAGAATGAATGGAAAGAATAAATTAAGTTTACATTTCCCTACATGTTAAACTACAGTTTTCATGAGACGTCTAAAAAAACCCCTAGTATTTACTGGAAGTGTTTAGGCGTACATGTAATTTTGGAATATAAAAGAAAAAGAGCTGAAAAGCAGAGTATCTGACATGTAATTGACTTGCTTTAATACAACTGAAACCACATTCTGCTGAAAGTGAACACTTAATCTAAGACCTTAGATAGATGTGATACTGTAATTTTATGATTACTTCTCAGATGCAATTTACATCTGAAAAACCAAAGTATTTTAAATATAAATAAAAGTCTTCATTATAAAGCAAGCACCAAACAAACTAGCAAAGTCTCTTTTCCTTTTATCTCATAGAATCATAGAAATATTAAGGTTGGAAAAGACCTCTACGATCATCAAGTCCAATCATCAATGCAACACTACCATGATCAATAGACCGTGTCCTAAAGTGCCACATCTACACGTTTTTTGAAAACCTCCAGGGATGGTGACTCCACCATCTCAGATGTTTTATAAACATCTCCTATTTTTCTCAGATATTTTTAAAATCAAAGAAAAATTGTATGAAACAGAGCTGGTTTCTGTTTTCCTGCATCGGCCCAGAAGACTGAATTTGTCAAACGTCACTATCATTTAATGATATACATCAGCCTTTTATCAAAATTCCCAGTTTAACCCAGTTTTTCTTTTCTGTAATTTCCTGTGATTCATACATTTTTATCCTGGGTTGAATATTTATTAATTTCCACTCCATTCTTCTCAGAAAATAAATAGTATATGATGCCAAGAAACTCAATCATTAATAATCAGTAATGGGACAATAAGGAGGAACTAATCACCCTGGGAAAATGAAAGCATTGCCACCTCCTTTTGCCATCATTACTTGCTTTCTCACAAGCAAAGATGAGAGATCGCAGTGCAAGAAGTCATTTGTCTGTACCATCTAAAAGAGGGTTTAGATGATCTGGGGAGGACCAGGAATTGCAAAATGAGGTGCAAGGAGGCAAAAAAGGGCTGGTGGCAGGTAAGTAGTTGGCTGGTGGGTACTCTTGTCAGCCATGCTCTGCACGTAGCCAGCACACCTCTCGCAGCTGCTTGCCAGTGTCCTTCCTCACTCTGCCACCTCAGAGTGGGGGTGTGTGTGTGTATTTTGCCACTTGTGGAACCCCATTCTGCTCTGCTGCAGAGAGGAGCAGGATGAGACCCTTGGTGCAGCCAGTGCCCATGCGAGTGCTCTGGGTGTCTGTCTAATCCATGGGTCCAGACATGTGTACACACATGTACATGGTGTGTACATGGGCTCTGTGTGTGTCTGCCTGCTGGGAACACGTCTCCAGCCTTGCTGCTGGTTGGGCCTGTGGACACGGAGCTGAGCAGCCTCACCTCTCTCAGGCTCTTGGATCCCACAGGATATACTATATATATACACTACATATTTTTTAAAAGTGACAATAGAATTATTTCTGTGTAAATAGATTAATGACTTATCTATCCTTACAGAAACAAAAGGTTATTTATAACTTAATATTTTAAACCTTGAGCCTTTTAGGTGACTTGGATTCAGCTCCCAACTGATTTTTTTCTCATAAAAGTCTTATAGCTTGTTGGCAGTTTTGTCTGAAACGGCACTGGCAGAGGGCTATGGTCTTGACCCATTGATGATCTCGGTGCAACTGTAAGGAGGCCTGCCCATCTCAGCTGGCCTGTACAGCTATGAAGTACTCACCTCTGTGAAGTAAAAAATATTCAGAATTTGGCTCACCATCTAAATTTTAACCAGCTCCCTACTTTTGGAAGCAACTATATCTTATATTCCTGTTTATTAATGGGATTTGGCATGCAGGTCACACATGCATATTCCACCTTAAACTAGGCAGGGTTTGTGCCACTATTTCCACTGGAGGAATATTTCAGAAACACATTCTTCTGATGATTTGCTATTGTCTTTAATTTCCAATCTGAAGACACTCCTGGCTGATCTATTTTTCTTTTGTGATTGTAACTCTTAAGCTCTGATTTGGCTTTTTTTCCTTCCCTAGCATTTATCTCCTGAGGCTCACATAAGAGAGCAAATATATCCTTTCACTCCACTAGTTTAAATAAGCCAACCCTTTACAAATTATGTTCACACTGCATATATGGTCTGTGCCTGAGACTCCTAAATTTTTACTGCATCCTAAATAACACACAGCCGGGCATCAACCTCTCAGTTTGAAAATAACAGCTAACAACTGGGAAGCACTAAGGAACAGCTTTCTAAATGGTCTCTTAGCTGTGACTGGCTGAGCTCTCCAGTTTTATTAAAGTTAAACCCAGCCAGAGTGGACTCTTTACTATACTGATGCACATAGAAGCAAATAATGCCTGTCCACCAACTTCCTGGGTTCCCTTTTCACTTATCTTGGAATACTACCACATTTTTTTCAAGGATGGGATCAAATACAGCGTGGCAATGCAGATGTGACCTTTCTGTCTTACGCAGCAGTACAGAAGAATTTACTCCATCAGGTATTGAGAACGACTAAAATGTATAATCAAGTCTTTGCAAGGCTGCATATAACAACTAAATGAATGTGACTATCACTTTCAGAAAAAGTGCTTTTTTATTAATAATAAATACTAAATATTAATTATTATTATTCCAGTGGTGAGAATATGCTTGCTTCTTTTTTATCCCACATGTTATTCAGGCATATAAGGATTATTTAGTCTCCCTAGGAAAAAAAAAAAAAAAAAGTAATTTACTATAAACTATGGAAACAGTGGAAGACCTTGAGGATTTGTGATGAGCATCAATGAAGAGTATTTTAGCTTTCTTTAGGGAACATATGGTGAAGCTATTGCATCCCATGAAACTGTTAATCTCCTTGTAATCAGTGGGATTACTCATGAGTTTATCAGATCATTAACCTAAATAAACTGGGATCATAATCTGGATTCCAGAAACTAAGTATCAGCCTAGCTATGTCCAGCAGTTCCAATGGAAGATAAGTGGCCAACAGGGAGACAGCTTAATTGCCTCTTAGTGGTGGAAAAAAAAATCACAGAATCATAGAATCATAATGGTTGGAAAGGACCACTAGGATCATCAAGTCCAACCTTCTTCCTAACATCTCTCTAGCCACTAGATCATAGCCTCAAGTGATACATCTACTTGTTTTTTAAACACCTCCAGGGATGGTGATTCCACCACCTCCCTGGGCAGCCTGTTCCAGTGCCCAGTCAAAAAGATGACATGAAATCTACTTCAATAATACAGAGGTACAGTTGCGAAAGGGTAAAGATTATTAAAACCGTTTACTTGTGTGCATATGCTGGACTTAAAATACTGATGACCTAGACAGGATCAGTCCAAAACGGAATAGTTTGAAGTATCTCATGTTCGTTAAACTACTGATTGAATTTTTAAAAGCATTTAAATGAAGTGACTTTCCTCATCTGCAAAGAGGGGATGTTTAATGAGTTCTAGTCTGCATCTGGACTCAAGTTACATTTGAAAATACTATCCTAATTATCTTTCACTGCATTTATTCTATTGAGAAACAGCTTGTAGCATTAGGATGCTGTGCAATGGTTTACCTGCATGTCTGCAAGAAAGTTAGTCCCTGTGCATATTAATATTTTGTTTCTAAAATACATTTCCAGGCACTCTGAAATTTTTTGGCTTTGTTTTTTTCAGTCCAGGAAACAGTAATCTCTTATTGTTCCCTACACACACAAAGAAAAGAGAAGACACACTCATCAAATGTATTTATGGGGGCAGGCAGTTGCCTCAGGCACCAACAATATTAAGTGGAGTTTCACTAAGGACCTTTATTTTGTGTGAATATCACTGTAAATTCACCTTTACTTCATACTTTTTCCTCACTTCACATGAATTACTTTTTGGTGGACAAATTAGTCAAGTAGTAGTGCATTATACTGCTAACGGCTGTTAAGACACTACTGGTAGTTGGCTTTGACTGCACTGCCCCTGTGTTCTACTCTATTTGATGCATACTCGCATTACCCTGGATTTTTGACGGTCAATGACAAAATTCTGCTTAAGATTTAAAATTATTAAGTATATATGACATGGTTTAGGCCCAACTCATAAGTAAGCACCATGTGGCCACTCTCTCATTCCTCCCTGTACTCTCAGTGGGATAGGGAGAACTGGAAGAGCAAGGTAAAACCTTATGGGTTGAGGTAAGGGCAGTTTAACAGGACAACACTATTGTGAGTGATGTCTCACAATAGTGTTGTGAGAAGGAGAGAAGAAACAATAATACTAATAAAAGTATATATATAAAATATATATAAAGTGCAATTGCTCACTGCCCAGACCCTGATGGCCAGCCCTTTCCAGAGCTGCAATCCCCCAGTTATATACTGAGCATGATGTCACATGATATAGAATATGCCCTTGGACAGCTCAGCTTCTTGTGAAAATTAACCCTATCCCAGCCAAACTCAGAAGAATATCATACCAGAAATTCTTACCATTTCTATGCTGATAAGTAGTAGTTTTGGCTACAATTATTTCCATTCTGTGTACTTGTTCCACATGACCAGGCATGTCAGTGATGTCCTCTTGTGTATATCACCAAAGTTTTGAAGGAACATCTTAAACTAGTACAAAAAAAAAAAAAAAAAAAAAAAAAAAAAGTCTGGTGTTGTGCCCCATTTGACCCCTCAAATTCCACTTTGCCAGCAGATCCCTTTTGGGAACTCAAAATGTTTTTTAAAATGTATAATGTTAAGATGTTAAGCAGTCCTCTCCTGTGTATTAGCTTGAGGGAACAGACAGCAAGAGAACCTGTAGAACAAGAAGATGTAGGAATTAAGCCCCTAACCATCTTCTTCCATAGGCATGTAATTCAGATTGTTGTTCCTTCTCAGTCAGCAGGATATGAGCTGTGTCATTTCAGAAGCTGCTCAGATGTCATAGCTTGGTACATTTTATGTGGCATCTGTCACAGACACGTTTCTGTGCCAGTGGCTGGACCAGAGCTGCCTCCCTTGGCTCCCTTGGCTCAGCTGTGCAGCACTGTTGCAGGGCCACCTGCCTCTCACCATGCCGTCAAGAAGTACATTAAGTACATCACGTAAAGCTCTGGTACCCTGTGATAGCTAAGACCAGAGTGCCCAAGTATTAGGCAATCTGTCTCAAATCACAGCTGGTCTTTGTGACTCTTGTTAGTACACTGGTGTAAAAGGGTTACTGGTCACATGCTGAGAAAATTTGAAATTTCTATTCAAGTCTGGTGATGTTAAAAAAAATATAATCTGAATTCTAGTTGGAGTACAAGTTATAAATGAGGCAGAAATTATGGGGCCTACAAGAAAGCTGGGGAGGGACTTTTCACAAGAGCTGGTGACAGGATGAGTGCTAATGGCTTTAAACTAGAAGAAGGTAGATTTAGATCAGAAATTAGGAAGACACTTTTCACTCTGAGGGTGGCAAGTCACTGAAACAGGTTGCTCAAGGAGGTCATAAATGTCCCAACACTGCAGCTGTTCAAGGCCAGGCTGGACGGGGCTTTGAGCAACCCTGTCTACTGGGAAGTGCCCCTGCCCATGGCATGGGGGTTGGAACTTGAAGACTGTTAAGGTCTCTTCCAACTCAAACCATTCTATGATTCTGTGATTATTTCCTGAATAATGGAAATGCAGATAATCTGCTTGAGCTAATCTAGCCTGGAGAAAAACCAGTCACCTTCAAAGGCTAATTTAAACCACCTTCAAATCATTGTTCCTTCATTGCTCCAGTGCATATCCCTGCAGAGTGTTCTGTTTTGTTTTGTTACACACCCTAAACTGCTTCTACTGCAACACAAGAAAAAATTTCTGTCATTACTCCTTGCGTGCTTAGATCAGGATTTTCACAGAGGAAATTACAGCTTCTGTTAGTCAGTTTTCCACTGGGAATTCATGGATTTTATTTAATGAATAATGTGGAACACAGCTACTACCACACTTCTTACCGTATGCAGAGTATGCAACACAGAGGTTTTCCAATACGAAAATGTATTTTTATAAGGAGACCACATTAGCTATCCTCATCAGAAAATCCAATATGTAAACCTGCTATATGTTACCCAATTGTTTCAAACTAATGGTAACAGGAACACAATTTTAATATTCAGAAATTTAAAAATATACTAAACTATGCCATTCTGAAAGAAATTATGCTATTTATAGGAGAAACCATGCTTCATGGATATATGATTAAGGACAAGCACTTAATAAAATACAGTGACCCTTGCAAATCATGGCTTTTCAAGAAAATTGTCTAACACTGTCTTATTTTACAGACTGAAACTTGGTAAATCTTCACTCTTCCTATAGCGTGCAACTTGAATTGTCATGCACTGCTGGTCTCAACCCCTCCTGCAGATTGCTTGAGTACCCTCCCGGGTACTCATTAAAATGAAATAACTGTCTGAAACAATAAAACTGCTCTTTAGCTTTTCAGTTTCAGCCTTTTGCTTGACTTATAATTCTGAGACAAGATGTTTATCACTGAAAAGGGAAGAGTGGTTCCTTAGCAGATTTTAGCCGCTATTCCCTTTAACGTCACACCAGTAGAGACATGCATACAAGCGTTCAACTACTTCTGCTTCCTAGGAGGAGATCTGCTATTTTGCTCTGACAGGCTCTTTGCAATGTTTTGCTAGTAGAGTGACTGATAGGCAAGGCCTGTCTCCTGCAGCTGGCAAAGCCTGCTCTGGGCCTTTGGATGGTCCCAGCACTGATACTTCTTGCCACCTCCTGTCACACCCATGGACACCATTGAGTAGCCCGCTGTCCTGGAGCAGATTCATGGTATATACTATTCAATGGTAACATCAATGTAATGGATTCATGGCCCAAATCTGACCATGATGCAGATTAAATCAGATTCTCCTTCCTTTCCTCACATGCTTTAAGCAAAACTCTTCTACTTCGTACTTCAGGAGAGGAACAGGGATCGGTAGGGGCAAGGAAAATCCTCAACTGTACATATTATTCCCTGGTTCTTCCCATTGGCAATGTTTCCTACTTTATGACCTGGGAGGAAATCTGGATGGAGTCTTCCCTGTCTGCAATGCCTCAGTTCAAATCCCATTGAAATTACTGAGGTACACAATGAAAGCTTTGAATTCTGTATCAAAATCTGAAGGTGAGAATGTTTAATGTCTTTTACTGTTACAAATAACACACACAGGTACATATTGGAACTTCAAAATAATGGCAGCATGACACTTGATTTTAATAAGCACCTGTGAATTACGGAAACAATGTGGCAGCCAAACACCTGTTTTTCTAGTTGTCTGAAGAGTTCAGCTGAGCTAAGGTTTTATCAGGGGCTTTGTGAACCCAAACAGGCAAATCTTTCTGAAAAAATGGTCAAATATTCTCACGTGGATTAATTGTAAACATCTGTGTCCCTGCAGTAGCACAGTGAGAGGCTGCCTCTAATGGATTTTGGCTCAGTCTAAAAATCCAGTCCACGCCCTGTGGCGGGAGATGCGTGGCACCACCTTAGTTTTAACATGCTTCATTTCAGGTGTACAAAGACCTTTTAGCTGTAAAAATCCATGTCCTAGACAGGTAAAAACACCCCAGTTACAATGAGCTATCTTTCTTTTCAGAAAACTTTTAGTTCGTCAAAGTCTCAGTTGTATGTATTCCTGCTCTTGAAACCACAGTCCCAGTAACACTTAGGCCTTGGGGATATCAGTGCTGAGTATGTGGTGATCTTCAGTCTTTCCTCCAACATCTTCCCCTTCTTTTTTCATTTTGACAGCAGAATATTTACCCTCCCAGTTGGTAATTTTTGCAATACTCAGAGCCAAAAAAGCTTAACAAAGTCTGCTTTTTGGACAGCTATAAGGTAATGAAAACAAGGTAAAACTATCCAGGAAGGGAATAAAGTGCACAGCAAGACAAAGGCAAGGACTACTGTGACCAACTCAGTTTTTGCAAACTTAAGGTATATAATTCTATGTTAATAAGTGTTCCAGTTTCTTAACATCCCCATGGAAAAACAAAAAACCAAACCAAAAACAGTAATAATGAGAAAACAAGTGTTCTTTCCCATTTTGCCTTTGCACATCACCATCTATTCTCTATTAACTGCTCTCTTCATTTGTTTGCTCAATCTTCTCTCTTGAGCAGATAAAAGGGTTTCATTAAAGCAAAGCCTAATGCTGTCAGCAGCAGGAGAGCTGCCAACCCTCTCGGTTTTAGTAAGTCTATTAAGCTGACCTAAGCATGCTAATACTTAATAAATGCCTTCTATTCACAGCAGTCCTTTGCAAATATTCCTTTATCTCATATGAAAAACTAAGTTATGCAATTCAAGTGAGTTATAAAAGACCAGACCCCACACTCTACCTTATCTTTTATATAGAGTTCTGTCCCAAGAGAAGCAGCAGCATATTATCAGTCGCAACGTCTGCCTGAGATTACAGAAGCACTTCTTGAGATTACAGAAAGGTCTGACAATTGCTTCATGAAAGTATTCTGTTTCAGAGACCATTAAGAATAAATCAGCACTGAACAATCAAAACAAACCTTTTTTTCCCAAGGATTTCCTGCCACAGCTTATTTGCAGAGCAGATGTTCTAAACCCATCTGAAGGATATTTGTAATATCTAACTATGCTAGATAGGTATAAATCTACTTTATCCAGACGGGGGAAAAACCAACAAATTCTACAAATCACTTATGTCTTCCGTCATTGCAATGGCACTTTATATGGTAGAAAATACTCTGAAGGATAACAGGTGAACTACATAACTGTAATAGTCGGCATCACCACTTCTCAAAGTTAAAGCCTTTATCCTCCTTAACATCATTTGCCTTTCTTCAGGGCCCCACAGCTCCAGCTATTACTCCATGTTGCATTGAAATGAAGTTTTTAAAGAAACAAAGCATTGAATGTTCATCTCTTCTACCACTACAGATTTGTTCTCTTACGTAAGAGTTTCAGTTCAATGAAAATCATAACACAAAAAAAAAATCTATGAGGCTTCTAAAAGAAAAAATGAGAGTGCTCACATCAAAGAAGACTGATTTTAATTCCTCTCTCCTGAAATACTAATGTCATTGTTTAGGTAATGTAATAAATATGGAGCAAGGGGGTGCAAGGAGGAGCGCGCGCACCACCTCCATACCTAATAGGAAACATACTCAATATGGAGCACGATTTATTTAAGTGCACATTTACCTGAGAACGACTGTTGAGCAAGTGAGAAATGATGGTGGAGCAGTCTCACAGCAGCATTTGTCCAGCAATTTGTCATGATTGTAATAGAAAACATTGGCTAATCACAGCTGAATTTTTATTCACTCTCTGTTTTCAGGTTTTGCAAAGGGTAGTGAAGACCTTATTTGTTTTAGTTCATACAAAATTATCATATAGGTGGAAAAATAATAAAAGGACCATGGTTCTGAGAACAGACAGGATCATATTTTAAACTCAAAACCTAAACTGTCCACAGAAGAAAACCCCCACATATCCTTGTAAGGGTGTAGCAGAGAAAAAGTAATCATGCACATGCCCAGTTATTATTTTTAGTGTAGAATTTATACACCAGCTACTCCAGTGAGGCTAACACCACATCAGCAGTGTTGCACAGAAGCAGAACACCTACTGAGGAAAATAAACCAGTCTTCTCCGCCAAGGACTGTCTTTCTGCTTCTCCAAGGAAGGAGAAATTACTCTGAAGCCACATATTGCATGTTGCAGGTGGTGACTGTGTTGCTTAGCCACAGCTGTGTTGAAGCCTTCAAAGACAGAACAGCTTAGCAGTTAGTGATGAATTAGGCTTCTCCACGATCACCTGAGTATACCCTTAAGCAATTCTCCTCCATGTTACTTCATTGACCTATGTAATATCCTTGCAGGGCAAAACAGTACCTACACTAGATAATGCAACAGCCTGCAGATCTCTTCTCACAGGGCTCAGGTCTGGTGTTCTACTGTATGGGAACACCTGCTTGTCAGAGGACAGAATATACAGATGTATTAGAGCACGGGAAATTCTCTCCTGTGAATAAACTTAATTTACCTAAGAGAAATATGACAACACTTTTCCTATTTTTAAAAAATTAACACTCCTATAATCTCAACTAAATGATCCACGTGATGCCAATTAATGCACTCATCTAATGAAGGGGAAAGACTTCAATCACGCTGCCCCTAAATTCACATCTAGAGCTCAGTTTTATAGCATAACACAGGTTATTTCTGTGTTCTTAAGCTTATGGAAAAAACCCACAAATTAAGGACCTTGACAAAAACCTATTTTGCCGCAGAATGTTATGCAAACACAAAAAAGCCACCCCCAAAACAAAAGTAAAATCATCAGAGAGAATGTCAATATATTTTATAGATTCTTCTTTGGTGCCATCTTGCTACCAAATGACTCCCATTGTGGTAAAAACCTTAGTTAAGAAAGGACTGTGTGCAAAGGAACTTGTGATGTTTGTCCTCCAACTTATTTATGTATAAAAATAGTAAATTTTAGTAACAATTATATGTTAAAAACCCATGTATTTGTTATCGAGGAAATTGATACTGTTCCAAAAATAAACATGAAAAAAAAACCTGCTATCATTTTTTCTTCCATAAGTAATTATAGATACCATCAACACAAAGGTAAGAAAGCAATAAAGCCATTATTTCATAAGAAAGTTATAGTATTTTTGTGCACAGCTGTTCATTTATATAAGTGGACTTTATACTGCTAGGCAATGTGATTAATATACCAGAAAAGAATGTAAAAAGTAGGTCAGTGATATAGGACAATGGTTCTTCAACTAAACTCGACTTCCTGCCTCCAACTTGAAGCACAATGTTCATTTCTCATATTTTGGAGCACTAAATAACACTGTAACTAGACAAAGAAAACAGGAATTATTAGACATTATCCACCCCTGATCTTTACACAAAATTCCCATGACATCTATAGAAATTCCACAGGTGCACAAAACAGAATAAGGTCCATGGCAAACAAAGCTTTCAGGATTGCTTCAATAAATATCACAAGCATAAGAGAGACAGCAAATGTTAACATTTTATTTGCTTTGAACCTATAAAGGTTATAACTCTGAAACAATTCCTTTAGAGCCATCTTGTGGGGAAAATAAGCAATTTAAAACAATTCATATACTCTAATTGGTTTTCTACCAAAAAGATCAGTGTTCAGTATGAATTCTTCTATTACTCTTTTAAAAAAATAAATGTCTCAGTCACACTGTAAACTTTATACAACATTGCTTAAGCCACTAGAACACGAAGGAAGTGCCTTTATGAACAATTATATTTGTTCTAAATAGAAAAAAATATATATCTTTAAGTTAAAGATGCTATTTTTCTGAAGAATGCTTTTAGGTCAGGTTCCATTCAAACTCTACTCAACCGCAGCCTGCAAAAAAAAGGGCAAAAACCTAGAGAAGCTGAGATTTCTTTCAGAGCTTGCTTGGCCAGATGAGTAAATCAGATAGTATTATTCAATCTAACTAAAATGGGAAAAAAAAACAAAACAAAACAAACACCGTAACAACAACAAAATCTAAATACAGTAATAGATGCAGCATTTGCAGCTGAAAAGCTTTCATTTAACAAGCATTGCCAATTTATTTAAAGTTTTGGTTATCTTCTGCTGGTTCAAAGGACTTTACACCAGTTGTTTATAAAGAACTCATCAAATGACAGTTTTCTGTTTTTGTATAATTAACTGAAGTACAGGGCTGGGCAGTCAATTTCAGAATAGCTGAAAGTCATGATACATGGTTCAGATACCTAGAGCAATCAAACATCGACTGCTGCTTGATCTATGTCTCTTGTCTATGAAGCAAAGTGCTTACATTTTATCCTAGAGAACAAAAGCGCACATGTAGTCCATATGTCTTAGTTTTAATTTACTTTACGCCCTATTAAAATGCTTAATTTACGTAGAACATTAAAGTGTATCACATCACATTTATTGAATACATAATTATCTCCTATTAGTACAAAAGTAAAACAGAATTATCACAGAATGCTTTTACAAAGTGCACAATCAAGAGGTGTCAGAGAGATATGCACTTTTTGGAGCTGTTACAATCAGTGTATAGTATAGACTAGCAGGCACCTCTGTTAATTTTTGTTTTTCAAATAAATAACTAAATTTGACAACAAAAGGGTCCTATGGTACCCAGCGCCTGACAGCTGTAACTAAACAGAACATACTGGCACCCAACCATACAATTTTGCTACAGCAAGCATGAGTATGTCAACTTCAATTTTACACTTCTACCAAACTCTGAGTGAAAGAAGGTGTACATGTGCGCTTACAGCTTTCCTTCCTCCTTAAAGATGACAATGAGTTCAGCTTCCTCCACATCTTCTTTAAACTTTGGAAAGGAGCCCTGACTCAGGGGCACTCGCTTTAATGAGATTTTGGATTTCTTTGAATTTTGGATGTTCTTTATCAGCTACCAGTTGCAGCAATATAGCCTCGCTAGTAGTAACTATAATTCCAGTACGAGCAAGACGCTGAAACAGAAAAGAGCAGAGACAGAATAATGTGAAGTAGTTGCAAGTTTGAATAAGTACACATTTTGTAAAAAAGATGGACGGTATTTTCATAAACATCTATTAGCAAAAGCACTGCCAATTCCATTCCAGTATTTCTTAGTGGTGCCATTTATAAAGCTAGGATGGAAAGTGACTAGTTTTAGAATTTACTGAGGAAAAAGGCTTCTGTTGATTACAAACAAGGCTTCCCATTTGGACTGGATTCTTTCCCCTGTGAGATTTAATATGCAGAAGACCCACACACTCTTACATGAACAACCCTTTCCCCTTGCATGGTCCCGAGAATAGCTTTCTTCACCCTCATGCAGATTTGAAAGGCCTAGGGAAAAAGAAAATACTGAGGTCCAAGCTAAAGCCACTAAGCAAGAAACTTAATCACAACAATTTCTCTTTTAGGGCTTGTTATGTACTAGTACTTTGGTCTTTGGACTGCACAGCGTGCCAGTACTAAGAATCTCAAGAGACAGAACGAAAAGCTCTTCTGCAGACCTTATAAATCATACTGGCACAACAGCAGCTCCTTTTAACCGACATCTCATTACAGCCTCAGTAACTCCCAAGTTAGTTCTCACAGGCTATAGAATAAAAAGCATCACTGCATAGAAGCCAAAACTGATCTTTTAAGTGTGCAACTAAACAGAGTAATGGTTCACGTAGCCCAAGCTACGTGGATTTATTGCAAAGCTTTTGGACTTTTAAGACCGTGGTTGTTGCCACATAACAGAGTTATCTTTAAGTAAAGGCTAACAATCCCCCTGCCCTCCACCAGGTTCCCAGCAATTGTACAGAGGCTTTGGCAATAAAACTCTTCATGGATCCAGCTTTCCCTCCATTATCCTCTACTCAGCTGCATGCTTCACCAAAACTAATGGGGTCCTGAATGAGCTAAGGGAGGGCAAGAGGCAGAAAACACAAATATGTACCCATTCAGACAGGTTCCAATTGTCATTACTAAGGGAAAGAAAAGCTCTGAACTTTCTAGAGCAGACACAGACCACTGCTGTTTAGTTTTTCAATCACAAAGGAACTGATAGGTGAAAGTTACTAATTTTAGGGGACTAGTAAATTACATTTAACTACAGTCTATATAATGATAAAGTAACTAGGCTAGATTTACTCAAGTTAATGTTTCCTGCTTGCAATAATGGCAGCAAGCCTTGTGATACTCTTATGTTGAAACAAAGCAGACAGCTTCCCCAGCTCTCCTGCTCTGTATAATGACACATTTGTTTAAACCACATACAAGAGAGGAAAAACAGGAAAATCAAAATGAAATATTATGATAATGTTTTCAAGATGTACTTCTCCAGGAACAGTGTTTTTGCTTTCAACTAGTACAGATAAGAGAAAAAACAGACTGTTAAAAAAACCCCTCGCCTTCTGAGAAATGTTGACTGAAAAAAGAGAATGTCTTCTTTTTTAGAAGCAAAACATATCGTAACGTGTCAAAGAGGCTGGCATTGCCTTATACTCTACTTCTAGGACTAAGTGTAGTACATATAGTTTTGAGAACAGTAGGAATGAAGAGATGCACATGCTAAGCATGCTGGATGATTTTCCAGAAATGAAAACATTTTCTTAGAACATAGTCTTTCAGATGAAGGAAAGCAGCAAGTGTGTGTTGCATCCACACTGCAGGAACAAGTAGAACAGATGTAGATCAGAAAAGAAATCCAGCAGGTACAGACCAAATGGGGTCAATCCAAGACCAAGCAGTGACACAAGGCATCTCCATCAGATAGGGCAGAAATTATTAACAGCCACAACCTTGGGCAGTTCAGTTCAATCATTTCACCAATGGAAATTTGGAGGGTTTTCTCTTTTGTTTCTGGGGTTTGTTCTGATTGCAAGTTTTTGCCTGCAGTCATTTTTAAGCACACAACAGAAGCAGAGACAATAACTCTTTAGGGTCATGTCCAGGCAGACATGATAGCTTTGGCTGTCAATTAATTCAAATTGCACTTCCTAGTACACCTGGTCAGCTGTTTGCATGTTTGTCACCAGCACCATTAAAACACATTCTGTGTGAGGGGAAATGCGAAACGTGCAGAATTGAAAGGGCAGGTGGGACCGGATGGGATATATTTGAGGATGCTCAAGAAGCTGGTTGTGACCACTGCAAGGTCACTCTATCATCCTTGAAAGGTCACTGTGAACATAGGAGGACTGTGTTACTGGGAAAAAGTAAGCTATATCCATCTTCCCATAAAGGTAAGGAGAAGGATCCTGGGAACTCAGAACAATGAACCTCAGCTCACCAGGTACAGAGCAAGTTTGCACAAGAGACAATGTCATACTCGCTAATTAAACAAGCATGACTAGGAATTGTTTGCTCTATGGTGAGAATAAAGCAGGATCACCCAACGCTTTGCCATTTTATCAACCTCCCTAAGACACATATTGCCATGGCCAATCAGAATTACTGACGTGTCCAGTACATGTGCCCCTTGCTCCTGCTCTCAAACATGCCCACCTCTTACCCACTCTAGCCCACAGCCCTCAGTAGCATTTTTAAGAGAGGCTCTACAGCACAAAAAGGAGACAATGTTGGCAAATGCAGTCACAGAGGAGGAGGAGGACTTACTGCCATATAACTGGCTGTTTCATCACAGCAAGACAGCAAACATTCCCTGAATCATATTTTAATGATGACAAGGGACAAGCAAAAACATTTTCTTTGTGCTTGGTGAGAAAACATTGCGAAGACATGCTAAAAAGTTAGCTAAAACTGATCAGTTTGCCTGGATTACATTTGCAACCAACCACTCTTTTAAGAAGATTGGTATATTTTTGACCAGAAAGAAAAGCAGAGCTAGCTAGTCACTGCTGTAATGTCTATTACACCGAAGCAACTTCCTCAGTTGCAGATGCAGTGTAAGGGATAACCGAACCTACAAAGACATAAACAAGACAAACAGATTTCAGTTTTTCTGTTTTGCCTACTACTGCAGCACATTGACTTGGGAAATCCATTATTTCAGTCATTCCTGTGCTCTGTGTGTCACTATGCTCTACATGACAGATGACATTAAGCTTCCACTTAATCAAAGTCACGGTTTTCATTAAACGGTATATGCTGGTGATTTCCCTTTAGCCTTTAATTCTCTTACATATGAGAAAGAAGAAATTAAAAGTCTTCTCCAAATCTATGAAAAAAGTATAAAATGCTGTAGTTATGATTAGTTTCAATTTCCAAATAATTGTAAGGGCCTGAGGCAAAAATTGCAATACTTAATGTATATATTAGTTTTTGATTTCCAACAGTGTTGCATGACAGCAAATTAGAATACACTACCAAAAAATCCTTTCTGTGAATTTTCTACCGCATAATTGCATATGCTTTTAAATCTTCTCATTAATTTTATCTCCACCTTCTCAACATTTACTTAGACTAAGCTCCTAGAAGGAGGGGGAAGTCTTTACTATAATCAGTCTTGAGATTAAGTTTTAATTTGCACTGATAAGGAAGAACAGAGGGAGGGACAGACATACAGGAAGGAGCTTTGAACAGGATCACTTACTATACTCCACTGCATTTCAAGGAATTTCAACAGCAGAATAAATACGGTTTGGACCAACAAAACCAAATGCTCTGTAGCGCTTTTACTTTGCTGTCCAGACAACGCTCTGTATGAAAATATCCTACAATGCTAATATAGATTATACAGAGTAATCTAGATTGCACAAGTCTATCACTTTTTAAATCCATATGTCCCAAACTGAGTTCCACTTATTAAATCATAGCTCAGGAAGGTAAAATAAGGGAGTAATCCTCCTCCACCCTGGAAGCTATTCTGAGAATCAGAGCATTCACGTCTTCTTACGTCTGCATTTGTCCATTGCTTGCTGTCCTTAGAAATTTTTTATTAGCTTCCAATAGGCAGGGAAATTAACACACAAACCCAAGGTGGAGAAAGCCTTGACTAAGAAACCTACCTCAAGAGCAAACATTCTGTCCATCATACTTCTTGACGAGGTGGCATCAGCCACAATATGAACCTCCAGACCTCTGCCAATTAACTCCAATGCTGTTTGCTGGATGCAGACATGAGTCTACAGGGAAGAAATCAAAGGTAAAAAACCCACCCAAACCCATCAGAGTACATAATTAATTAGGGTTCAAACATGTATTTTTCTACATTACTAGGGAACTCAATGTGGGATCTAAATGCCAATCTCAGTGCTTGAGATAAGAGCTTGTAGTTTACAAATATCTCATTTAAAATTTCATTATAAGACAATATCAAAAACAACTAACACAAAAATAATTTAATCTGTAGAGGATATCTGAGCTTTAAGCAATACAAATTGACTTTTTCTTTTTAATTACAGCAAGCAATGCTTAATACTATTGCAGGCCAACAGACATTACCTCTAAATAGTACAAAAAAAGGCAAGGCACATACTTCTACTCCGAACAGGACAACACTGCGGACTCCAGGGATCTCTGCTAATGCTGCCTCGACTTCTGGCAACACCATTGAAAATTTTGTTTTGGGAAGCACAAGTTTAGCTCCTGTTAAATCAATTTCTTGCACAGTGCTGCCAAGGCCTTTGGGATACTGTTCAGTTACAATAACTGGAATTCCTAAGAGCCGTGCACCTTGGAGCTGCAAGGGGGCAGGGAGGAAAGCATACAAGAAAAAAAATTATTAAAGAACCATATTAGCAAAGACACTGTTATTACCTGAAATTGAATAACCAGTAAACTGGCTGCATATAAAATAATAATCTACATGTGTGATCAAAACTCACGACAAAAAAAAAAAAAAAGCAAAACTCATACCAGTCGTTGGCCCACACTAATGATATCACCGAAGTACTTGATGGCAGGCCGGAATCGCTCTTGCATATCACAACAGAAAAACACAGTGCTTGAGGGTGTCAGGTTGCCCAAAGTAGTAATCTGAAAAACAGAATAATGTTTTCCGTGGCAGTGAAAAACCTTTCAGAAAAGCAGCAGAATGAGAAAGAGTCTGTCTGCAATACCTGTGCCAGGAAACAGATCTAAGTTACTTTAAGTCAAAATATAAGAAAAGTTTTTCATGCTTGGCTTTGGTATGTTTCCAAATTCAAATGAATGGCTGATACTGAGCAGTGGAGTACAGTCATCAATAGGCAAGCAAGATTTTATTAGCTGGAAGACACAAGTCAATGTAAACGTACGTGGAAACTTCTGAACCCTGAAGCAGAGCAGAGGAGCATACTGCCTAAAGTACTATAAAAAAAAAAAAAAAAGTACCAACAGCAAAATTACATTCTTCAAATTCATTTTTAAATCCAGAACTCTTGGAATTGACATAAAATCAGGATAAATTAAAGTTAAAACAGCCAGATTTCTGCTTGCTTTTGATATGGTATATACACATATTTTCAATAGTTTCATTATGTTGCCAGATCGTTTTGTATACGCCATCTTTTAGCATGAGTCTGATGAAAGTCCAAAGGCTAGAAAAAAAGCAGGGAGGCTTCTCAGCATTATGACCAGAAACTGGGTGGAATACATATTAATGATAAAAATAAACTCTCACAATTTTCCTCGTACAGGCTACAAAATGGAGTAGAAGGGAGAGGATAAGAAAAAGGAAATAAAAGACTACATTTTCTCACACTTTGGAAAAATGGTTTGTGTTTGTATGAAATTACTTGTACTACCCAGAAGCAAAGGATAAGGCTTCAGCTGCAGGCTGCAAGGAAAGAAAGGAGCTACATACTATCATTTAATTGTAAGGACACTCAAGAGAAATTACATTGATTCAGGAGCTTTTCAGCAGACTGATAAATCAAATTGAATGAACTGCTTCTGGGAAGTAGCCATAATATACACTTCATTTTCTGCAAACTGAGGTTGTGATGTTTTAAACTTCAAGTTACAAAAGCTGTAAAATTGTGTATCCCCAGAGTGGGGTTTATGTGGCAAGGTTTTGGTAGTGGGGGAGGCTGTAAGGTTGGGTTTTGTGATAAGATGCCAGAAGCTGGCCCATGTTGCACAGAGCCAGTGCCAGCCAGCTCCAAGATGGGTCCTCTGTGAACCAATGCTGAGCCTGTAGTAATGCGGGTGGTGCCTCTCTGATAACATATTTAATTTAAGAAAGAGTAAAAAAACCACTGAGCAAAAGCAGCTGGGAGACAGGAGTGAGCACATGTAAGAGGAACAGCTCCACAAAGTCAGTGAAGAAGGAGGGAGAGGAGGCATTCCAGGCACCAGAGCAGATTCCTTTTCAGCCCATGGTGAAGACCATGGTGAGACAGGCTGTTCCCCTGCAGCCCATGGAGGTTAACAGTGGAGCAGATGTCCAGCAGATAACCTGCAGCCTGTGGAGGACCCCATGCCAGAGCAGGTGGATGCACCTGAAGGGGGCTGTGACCCTGTGGAGAGCCTGCACTATAGCAGACTCCTGGCAGGATCCGTGGTCCCATGGAGAGGAGCTCATGATGGAGCAGTTTTGCTGGTAAGGGCCCGTGACCCACAGAGTACACACATTGGAAGAGTCTCTTCCTGAAGTACTACACCTCCTGGAAGGGACCCATGCTGGAGCAGTTTGTGAAGGACTGAGGCCTGTGGAAAAAAACCCACTTCAGAGAAGTTTGTAAAGGGCCAACTCCCATGTGAGGGACCCCACACTGTAGCAAGGGAAGAGTGTGAGGAGGGACGAGTGGCAGAGATGAACTGTTATGGACTGACCACAAACCCCATTTCCCACACCCCCGTGCCCTGTGTAAAGAAGATGGAAGTGAAGCTGAGCCTGGGAAGAAGGGAGGGGTCAGGAGAAGGTGTTTTTTACATTTGTTCTTATTTGTCGTTATTATACTCTATTATTGATTGGTGAGAAACTAAATTAATTTCCCAAAGTTGAGTCTGTTTTGCCTGTGGTGGTAATTGATAAGGGGTTTCCCTGTTCTCATCTTGACCCATGAGGTTTTTATCATATTTTCTCCCCTTCCCCTGTGGAGGAGGGGAAGCAGTGGGCACCTGGCAGCCAGACAAGGTCAACTCACCACAAGAGAATCAAGAATCCTTAAATGCTAGTCCCAAATCTTTCATCGAATCACTACGTAATTCAATGGTTCAGACTGGAGAGGTGGGCCCAGGTAAACCTCATGAGGTTCAACAAGGCCAAGTGCAGGGTCCTGCACCTGGGCCAGGGCAACCAGTGGTATCAATATAGGCTGGGAGAGGACATGCTAGAGAGCAGCCCTGTGGAAAGACTTGGGGGTACTAGTAGATGAAAAGCTGGACATGTCCCACCCCTGGAGACTTTCAACGTCAGGCTTGATAGGGCTCTGAGCAACATGACCTCGTTAGAGGTGTCCCTGCTTATTGTAGGGGGGTTGGACTAGATAGCCTTTACAGGTCCCTTTCAACCCAATACATTATATAATTCTATGAGACACCAATGTGCAATGGCAGCCAAGAAGGCCAATCACATCCTCAGCTGCATCAAAAGAAGTGTGGCCAGCAGACTGAAAGGGGATTCTGCCCCTTTACTCTGCCCTAGTTGGGCCTCACCTGGAATATTGTGTCCAGCTCTGGAGTCCCCAACACAGGATAGACGTGGACCTGCTCAAGCATGTCCAGAGGAGAGCCACAAAAATCATTAGAGGGCTGGAGCACCTCACCTATGAAGACAGGCTGAGAGAGTTGGGCTTGTTCAGCCTGAAGAAGAGAAAGCTCCAGGGGGACCTTATAGAGACCTTCCAATACCTGAAATGGGCCTATAAGAAGACAGGGAAAGATCTGTTCTCAAGGGTTTGTAGCAACACAACAAGGGGTAATGATTTTAAGCTAGAAAAGGGTAGACTTAGGTTAGACATTAGGAGAAAGTTCTTTAATATGAGAGCAGTGGATCACTGGAACAGGTTGCCCAGAGAGGTGGTTGATGCCCCATCCCTGAAGACATTCAAGGTCAGGCTTGACGGGGCTCTGAGCAACCTGACCTAGTTAGAGATGTCCCTCCTTACTGTAGGGGTGTCAGACTAGATAGCCTTTAGACATCCCTTTCACCCAATACATTCTATGGTTCTATGTCTCCTGAGTAAAACACTTTTGATCTCTTATTTCTAAGGCTATAAAACTACAGTAGTGGCCAAGCTCACCCATACAGAATGCCCTGTTCAAACCGTTGTGAAAATTACTTGTTCATTCTAATTGTAAACACTGAACTCCACACCTCTCAGATTCACTACACCACTACTGCCAGAACAGCAAATGTTCATAACTGCAGTTCCTCCAGTCCTTATGGGTGAAATGGCAATAATATTAATACAAGCCATTACAAAGACAAATGCAATAACAACCATAAAGCAGATACTCTAACACTGGATCCACTGATGCCACAGGAAGGCAGAAGAGCATCACAACAGAGAAGTCTTTTTCACTAGGAAGGTACAGCTGCACTGAAACAGGTTACCGAGGGTGGTGGGATCTTAGTCCTTGGAGGTTTTCGGCATCTGGCAAAGCAACGGCTGATTTCATAAAGAACTGGCTTTGCATAGGAGTTAGGGAAGGCAGCCTCCAGATATCTCTCCCAAATGACACTTCTGCAGTTCCACACCATGTAATAAATGAGGCCTGGGATCAAGAATGCTTGAAAATAAGATTAAATATTGAATAACTGCCTTGTTCTTGAACACCATCCATCTATGTGCTTGAACAATGCAGAAGCCAGTTGGTGGGAAGTACTAATGTACAACTGAACACCACGGTGAGCTCCTGCTGTGACCCAGTCTAACTCTGGCACTTACTACCACCAGAGCAGTCAATCCTGACATTTAACTTTCCTATCTCTCAGTAGCAAAAATAGAGTAATTGGAATAGACAATATTTATAAGTGTGCCTCCTACTCTGAAAATGTGTCTTTCTGTCTTGACATTTATATGACAACCAAAGATCATTATTTTCTTCTAGAAATCATTCCACCACTTCAATTTTTTTAAGGTCGTTTTGAACTACTGCAAACCATTACAGATTGTAAAGGGATCTATATGGAATTAGTCTACTGCCTCAGTATATACCTTCCTATGCCATGGCAGTAGATGGCACTACCACCTTTCGCAGAGGAACAAGCATGAAAAGACTAGGAAGGCCTTCAAGAAGCTGCACAGTCTGCCTCTACAGGAGGATCAGCAAAATGCAAATATTCTTCAGAGATACCTACCTGGTGTGACCCATTAGTAACACAAAATTTATAGAGCTCCTATACAATCTGCCCCGCAGGTCTGTTGTCTTTTCTCTGCAGTGTTTTCTCATCTATAGCTCCTTTGCTGCCATTTAAAATTGTTCTTTCCAGTTCTGCCCATGGTGGATTTGAAATGCAAGAGCATTACCATCCTTCTTCACATACCTAACCATACACAAACACTTATTACCATACCTCAAGACTCATATATGGTCTCCCTTCAGTCCTGCCCCTCCTTTATTCTAAAACATAGATCTAATAGTTTTAATCTTTCCAATTACAACTTAAATAATTTTCATTGCCCTCCCTGGGGTGCTCTTCAAATTGCAGTCTACAGTAAGGCACCCAATACTACTGTAACTGTATTTATCTGCCTATAATACTTCTCAGCACTAGTAGAGCCTCAGAAAATACTGGTCAAATCGCAGGCCTTCTTCAATTTGTACTTTCCAGTATGATGTTTGCTCTCTTCTTAATTGATGATACTTAGACTCCTGAGGTGCATTTTAACCTCAAAATCATTCTTTGAACCCTCCCTCATCTTTTATTTTCATAATTGACTATTTCCACCCCAGCGTAGGAATTATTTATAGCTTTGTTGCTTTGATTTTGAACTGGGTCTTACTTGCCCTTGTTTCTCCAACCTGTCACGAAAAAACTGAATTTTGCTCTCTCAGATGCTTGCAACTCCTCCCAGCTTGGCACCTTCTGCAGAAACAGTATTTGCCCTAGGTTTCTGAATCAGTGGATTTGGAACAGATCTTATAAAGTCCAATTCCATATATTTATTCTGATTTGACAGTGAAGCATGGAAGAAAACCGACTGCCTTTACAGCCGGGGACCATTCTCACTATACACTTCCACTGAATCTGTAATCCCCTGTGTTTATGACAAACATCACAGGGAGCTGGAGCAAAAGTCTTAAATCTACTTTCCTCTATTATCAAGTTGGTTTAATATGATTTAACTTATGCCTTCAGTGCAACACCAGTGGCACTTTAAAATAATGTTGGGTCAACTATATATTTGCTAAATAAAAGCTTTTACAAAATCTAACACAAGTAATTCTTTTATTGATTTTCATATTTATTTCTGATTAACTTGCAATCTGAATCGAACCAGGTGGCAGAAAAGAAGAAAACAGAAGAAATAAATGGCAAGATCAGAAAAATCAACACTTGCCGGTATTAAGTTGAAATAGTAGATGTGGGAAGGACAAAACGCAGCAGAAAGCTGTTTAAAATTAAGTTTCATAAATAGCAGCTAAGGCAGTTCACAAATACACAGAATTACCTGCCACGTACAAGGAAAAGTTTCTGTTTACTGGTTCTTCACTGTGACAAATAAATCCTACCACTCACTTGGCTCTCAAAGCCATCCTCCCCTTCCACAGCCATGCTGTGTTAGGGGCATGGGACACCTCCACCTCACACATCCCCCGACACTGAAAACCACCCACACTGCTCCAGCACCGCACTCTACCAGTGAGCTGGGATAGGGTAAACCCACACCCAAACATCAAACCCTGGGTGACAGGGCTTTTCCTTTTGTTCTGCTTCACCCCTCTCAAGTCAGTCACCAGGACTTTCTTCCATCCACCTGGAAGCTATCCACAGCACAACCAGAGTGTGTATATCAGATTGACATGTAGCCTGATGCAGCTCTTTTACCCAGCTAGAGAAGTAATCTCTAGGACCTTGTCCAGACCAGGATTTAAAGGTATGCTGTCACGAGTTACATACAGCTTTAAATCCTACTCTAGAAAAGGCCTAGGTGAGAAAGGACAGGTGTTTTTTCAAATCTATTTCATCTCTTCTGATTATTATTAATGATACAAAATGTGACTGTAATGAAGTTCTGTAATTACAGAACCAGCTTTACAAAAATGTTCACATCTGCTGGCTCTTTATCTGCATTTTCCCCATTCAAACTTCAGGAAACCATTACACACACAAAATGTAATTTTCCCCCAGTATCTGTAATGAACAAGAAAATGGAAGCAGAGAAATAATCCCAGGTGACATCACTGTTACAACATAAATCTTTTGCCAAGGTTACTTACTAAAAGGGCAGAGCAGAGGACCTCACAGCCTTGGTATTTCAAGGATGGCATAAAAGGACAACAAAGAAAAGCAGATGACTGTCGTATTTTCTCTCCTTTATTTCTAAAAGGAAATCTGTAAGATTCAGTTTTACTTTGCTGCTTATCTACCAAACGAAAAAAATTACCACATTCAGCTTAACATATGTCAAAGGAAAACCAGGTTAGAAGTGTTTCAACTTAGTAATATAAATATTTATTTTATGCTAAGCCAAAGTGCGGCCTTTTTATATGCAGCCTTTTAATATGCAATTCAAAGGACAAATTTAGTTAGATAAGCACATGATATTCATACAATTAAGATGGTACAAAACTCCTCATCAAAATCCTAAATGATCAAAATGCTTGCTGCCAAATAAAGATACAGAAACAAAGAGTCTGGATTTGCAGAAATCTCTCTCTCAAAACTTTCAGTCCCCTTTTTCCCCCTTTTTAAAGGTTCCAAGT
>JAVFHW010062278.1:0-12432 GCA_032159205.1 Eurystomus glaucurus suahelicus
TTATAACCCCATCAGTGTAAACTTCTAAGCCGTGTTCATGGCCGCGGCCGCTCGTCCCCGCTGCCGCATCCCCCGCCCGGCTCCCGGGCTCCGTTCTCTGGGAAGCGGCGGGGCCTCGGCCCCGGCCCCGGTCCCGGTCCCGGCGGGGCTTTGCCGGCAGAAGAGCCAGTGGATGCTGGCTGCGGAGCCTGCCCGGTGCCGGCACCCGGGGAGGGAGGGGGATGAGGCAGATGATGCCGATGATACCAGCGAGAAACGTACCCTGTGCCTCCAGCCTCGCCTCGTCCCTCTGCCTGTTCCCGTCTGATCTGACCTGGTCCTTGCTGCCCCGGCTCGGTCCGCACGGACCTGCCAGTTGTAGCAAGGGCTGCCCGCTGCGAGGGATTTCAGAAGCGGCCGCATGCTCTTCTCATAGCTCGTAGGTCAGACTGAAGAAAGGAAAAACAGCGATTAACGTGTTCGCTGTGCCGTGCACCAGGGCTTTCTTTTGGGGCGAATCTCAGTCGCTGTGTTCACGAGCCCCCCCTGCAAATGGGGGCTGTGAAAGGGACCCGGGTAAAGGAACAGAAACTGCTGCTGCTCGGTGCTGTTTCCGTAACTGCTCGGTGCAACTGGATCTAATCACTGAGAGTGTCAAAACAAAAATATCCAAGAGGGAAAAGATGCCATCGTGGGATGGCTGGATGTGGCAGGAGATTTTCTTGGCTTTGAGGGAGTGAGAAACCAGAGCTGCCTGTTAATGTGTGAGGAGTGACTCTAGCTGGCAGTGTGCAGCTCCTTCCTTGGCGGCACGCTCACCCAATCGCACTTGCCTAAAAGGCTGCTGGCTAACCTAATGGGATTTTATAACCTTACATGAAGGATTGGGGAATAATTTTCCCAAGCCAGGATGATGTTACATATGTGGGAGTGCTGTGATGGACACCTGCGCCATCGTCCTGCTCCTGAGGAGAGTCGGTGGAAGGAGACCCCAGTGGCGTGGGGCAGGGCTTACCGAAAGTGTGTTACCGAGGGGGAAAGGTGCAGCTCTCTGTCCTCAGCTTCTGCTGCAAAGCCTGGTTATTGGCCTTGGTCATGTGTCCTGGGGAGTTGTCTTCATCTGCTGGGGTCCAGGACAAGGTAAGGTAACGAGCACGCATCCCGCACCCTTCGTAACCGTGCCCTTTTGCCTGGGTCACAGTGTCAAGGAAGGTTTAAGTGAAGCTTGAGAGTGAGGAGTTTGTACAGATGTGAGTGATGCTGAACATTCCCTGGGAGGAAGAATATTCCCAGGAAAAATCTTCCCCAGAAGGCCTCTGGGACAGAGGCCAAGAGCATCTAATGAAGCAAACTTTTCCTATTAGCTGCAGCTTTTGCTGTTGGAGGGTGAGGGCTTAGGGGGCTGGAGTCAGCAAGCATGGGGACCTCCGTGGGCAGGCAGCCTTTCTCCAGGTCTCATCTGCTCTGGGCAGCTGGTCTCCTCACCTTGGCATAAGCTGCTGCTTCGGAGGTGATGCAGGTGCTGAGTCTAGATAAAGAATCCATTTTCTTATGCTTTAGCTAAGAAATAGGTTTGGTGCTGCAGTGCTCAGCTGGGCATGTGTCTCTTGCTGGCAGCAAATGTGAGGTTGAATTTCAGAAAACAGGAGGAATACATGGTCATCTAATTCCTGTGCAAACAAGTATTTGTTGAGGCTTTGATAAGCAGGCTGCTTGCTCTGGTGGCTACTGTTCGTTTGCAGATCTGCCACTTGGTTAAAACCAAACCGCAGCAATGGAGGTGCATCGTCATTTACTGAGTCCTAGTTTTCTAGGGGCATAAGAGACAAGTGCTTAAATCTTGATTTGAAGTGATTTCTGGCAGAGTCCTCTGTTGTAGGAGCTGGAAATGCACAGGCGGGATTAGAGGTGCCAGTATGAGATGGCCAGTGGTGGTCTAATGAATGGTAAAGCAGACACAGCCAGTAATGTTTTATATCTTTAACTCTGTCCTTGAGACTGTGGTGCAAGAGGAACTTGGCTGCAGAAGCAGATTACTGTCTGTTCAGAGGCTTATTCCCCTGCCTGTCTCTGGCAGAGGATGGATGGCCCGCTGAAGAGCAGCCCTCTGCCCAAGGTAGTGTGTGCACGGCCGCCCACGCAGGCATCTGAACCACAGGCACTTGAGAAGCACACGTCTCTCCTTGCTTCTGTGTTGCTCCAGGCTGGAGGAAGCAGAGGATGATAACAGATGCTGGCTGAAATCCATGTCAAGTTGTCCTGCCTTTACTGGCAGGCTGGCTGGTGCAGAGGAGATACTCAAACTCAAGTTCTTCAACCTCCTGTGCTTCTTTTGACCTGCTTGATCTGTTGTACTGCAGGCTTTTGAAAGGGCAGAAATGATGCAGCAGAGTCATGGTCCTCTTTGCTTTCCACAGAAGAGGCTTAGCGGTGCACACAGCCCTTGTGAAAATGTCATATTCCTGTTCTCTACTCAACATTCATAAAGATCACAATAAAGGATCTGACAGAATTGTTTTGATGATCTTTTACGAAATGCGTGGACCTTTTCCACAGCTCTCAGATCTTGCTAGAGTGATGTGAATCACAGTTCTGCACAGGATTAGCAATCAAAGAGCATTATGAATCAATCTGATACTTTGTCTTAACTGTAGCCCTTCTTAGATTACTGACCTACATATTACAGGTTCTGCTATCACTGCTTCACTGAGGACAGGGTTTGTTTCTGAGTGTAAGATGGCCCCACTGCTGGAGATCTTTGTTTGGAGAACGTTTTCATAGAGGTTAACTAAAATTCCTGGTGACTTTAGATGTGCTTGAAATCTGTGCTGCTTGACTGGTAACTTATCTATGAAGTGTGAAATGTAAGTGGTTACTTTGAAGGTTCTTTTAATTATAATTATGCTGATGAAAAAAATAGAAGATTAAATGAGATGCTTTCAGTATAAAGTGCTCTTAGATGTCTAGCCAGCAGGAGTCATTGTTATCAGATGCTCTAATCACTTGTGTGATTAAAAACCTTGAAAAAACTTGGATATTTGAGCCACTTGCTTCTAGGTAAAAATCAAGGTTTGTTGCCTTTCTGAAACATGCACGGCAGTTCAGCTTCAGTGAGATGTGAACCCAAAGCTTCCTCCATAAAATCCCTCCCTGAGCTTCACTGATAGTACCAATTCAAATGCACGTCTGCTTGTTCCACTCCTGGGTGAGTTTTCCCTGTGATTCCTGGAGTAACAATGTGAATGATGATGAACAGGAAGGCCTAGAACTGGGTCTGTGAAGCAGCAACTTAGCTGTTTTAAGGCTGCTCTTAAACCCATTCCTACCAGTTATGATTTCAGCTCTGCAGGATAGATCCCTTAGTTTGAAGGATGCTGGAAAGCAAGAAATGCATGTACTGCTGTCCATGGGCTTCCCAACGTGTACCACGTGCTTCTTAGTGTGTTTGGTAAAGGTCCTTTCAAGTGGAATGTGTGTATGGCAGCGTTCTCACTTGTGAGTGATCTTGGGTATGTAATCTAATTTGGTCCTATGAGCTACTAGGACCTCATCTGTGAAACTAGTAAGAGGGCTGCTTGACTGAGCATGGCTGTGCAATGTAGAAGGTCTGTCCTCTAGTTTTTAGTCTCAGCAGGTCTCAAGTGATGCCTTTGTTTAGCTTGGGTTTGCCAGTCCCTCAGCAGCATTTGGAAGCTGCCTGCTGAGTTTCTGCCTTGGGTGCTTGGCTTGGGGCATCTGAACTTAGAGCTCTGCCAGCAAGTCATCAGATGATCTTAAATACTTGCTCATGATCTGTTAGTCACAGATTAGCACAACCTCTGTTCACAAAGTTTGCACAGAAAGCTACGACAGAGCCTCTTGCTTATTCTTCTAATAGCTCCAAAAAGGTCTGGTCTTGAGTTCTTTAGTTCAAATAGAAACATTGCAGAGGATATCCCCCCTTTTTCAACAAGACGCTGAAGGACAGGGTGGCCTTTGCTATTTTATTTACTCCTGGGCCCCAGATGCCTCTGCCTGGGAATGGTAGATCTGGACAGGCAGAAGCAGAGAGCTCTTTGCCAGACTGTGCCATCATTTCTCTATGCTCCTGATGTGTGTTTGCTCTGGGAACTGGCAGCTGCTGAAAATTAACTGAGTGAATCCACTTGCTGCTGCATACCTCTGTGCTGGTGGAGGAGGCAGAGAACCTAAACACATCCACCCCAGGATGCCAGTCTGTCTGTCTGTCTGTACGTTGCATGCTGATCTTGGTTCAGGAGCTCCCGTGGTACTGGCAGGCGTTTGTCACAGAGTCCAGGCTTGTGCCTGGGATTCCTGGGGGTGAGAGACACTGAAAACAAGCTATCGCTCCCCTTGTGAATATTGCATCCATACTCACTTATGATGGAAGCAGTTTGCATTTTCAGCTGTAAAATTTTGCAGAGAAATAGAAGTTGTTGATAGCGGTGCGTAATTTTTTTTTAATACGCCTTGTGGCTTGCCCATTGTGCCTTGGCAATCCAGCATTCGCTGGTTAGAAAATCAAAGGGGTTCAAGGCAGCCTGACTGCCTTCGCTGGATTTTCTGCAGATGCTCTGCGTGTGCCAGTGGAGTCCCTGGTCAGGGGAGAGTCTGCTGACACCCGATGGGTTGGGATGGCAGTAGGAATTGTCACGGCAATCTTGCAGCAGTGACAGCTGCTTTCTGAAATGGATCTTCTGGGGACTGAAAGAGATCACAGTCGTGGTTTCCCTCTGCAGATGACTAATCTCAAGGAGCTGCTTTTTTTTCTTGAAATAACGTTTCACTTGCAATACCAGAGTAATGAGGTTTTTTGGTTTTTTACTAGGTTCATTTTTAAGACAGAATCGTCAGGAAACGCAGATAGGCAATGATCTCCCAGTGCCTTCTGAACAGAGCGGCTCGGGCACAGAGCATCTCAAACACAATTAGTTTGTGTTTAAAACAAACAAAAAATCTTCTCTGATGGCTCAGAGAAGGTACCTTCATGCTCTGAGTTGCATTGCCTAGCAAGACTGAAAATTTCAGGCTAACCTTTTGTTAGCTAAGTTGTGAAGTGATGTTTATTTATTGTTTGGGGATTTTTGTGTGTTTTTTTTTCTCCTTCCCCCAAGGTATAGTTCTGCATAACTTAAAGATTTTTGTTTGGTCCAGGGGTGGATACGACTGAGTTACTTCTTGATTGTTCCTATAACCCAACTGTAATCCTGCCATCCTTTGTGCTTCCAAAGGGTCTTAAAGGGATTAGAGATTTGGATGTACAAGATCATAGTTGTTGGGATCAAACTGTATTTGTTTCGTTTACATTTTTATATAAATTTATGTTAATACTCCACCCCGCTCTTATTTCTCCAGCAGAATTGTCAGGGAAGCTGGGCACTTTGTAAGTGCGATCCATTAGCAGAAATGGAGCAGAGATGAAAGCATCATGTTCCGGCTCCTCTATGCTGATTTTTCACAGGCCAGTCTGACTGAAATACTGTGTGTGTTTTATGAGAGTCCGGAAGGCACTGGATCCATCCAGATGATTGTGTCTGTGGATTTGAAGTTTGTTTCCTATTAACAGCTATTCTTGCAACCTTGAAATTCACTTTTCACAAATGATGATGCCTGTGAAAGAGTGGAGCTTCCCTGGGAAGACCATAAAAGAGTGACCAGTTGTGCCTTAAATTCCTTCCAGAGCTTGTTTGAACAAAGCGCGTGGTAGAGGAGAACCTCATCTCCAGTAAGTTGACATCCTATGAGTTACCTCCAACAAATGCTGCAGGGTCAGGTTGTATGGGAACAGAGATGGGGTTCAGGCTGAAGGAATCAAGAGCAGAGATGAAAGAAACAGTCCCAAGGATGTGTTTTAGTGTTGGAGGCAGGGGGAATCCCAAAGGCAAAAATGGGATCCTTAAAAATAAATGTTGCATGTGCCTGTAACACATGCAGTTCGAGACATGGTCTAGGAGTCAGGGAGATGTTGGATGAAGGTTGGACTTGATGATCCTAGAGGTCTTTTCCAACCTAAATGATTCTATGATTCTATGAAAGGGTATTTTGAGAGGTGTAAGAGTGCCCAGCTGGGAGAGAAGGAAGAGCAATGCCGGAGGGACACTTCAGTTCAGGAATGACTTATGTGATGGGTTAGGCTTTCTGTTCATGATACAATGTCACTGAGGCATCATTGACGTTTTCAAGCTCTTCAAATTTAATTTAACATGTGTTTAAGGAACAGGTGTCTGGCATAAAGAGTAGCTCACCATGGATTGAAGAGTCTGAAAAGGTGATGAAGACTTGGCATTGAGCAGTGGCCCCATGTGTGGTGTGCGTGGACCACTGCTGTGCTGAGCTGGCGGCAAGGCTGCCTGCCTGTCACAGAGGGATCTGAAAAGTGCAGAGAGGTGGGAGAGCTTCATGGAAGGGCTCTTGCTTTCTTTAGATTTATCTGCAGGTTTTCAGAGCAGTCAGTACTTGCTGTCTTCTATTTTATTATCTTATAATGTAGTGTGGGTGTGGACTGGGAATATTTTAGGTCCTGTGTCTGCAGCTCAGCAGATTTCAAATGTGGTTAGAAGTGCATTTTTAAAAACTGAGGGGAACTCCTTCAAGTCTGCACCTGGGGAAAAACATCAAGTTAATTTTCAAGTGTGGTATAGCTCCCTTCTTCCCTTACACACTCAATTTTGGAAACTTCGTATCACTTTGTACATCACTTTGCAAAACACCCATCTCTTTCAGATGGACACCACCAATGCATTTCAATGATCTACATGTTCTAAGGTTGAGAAGTTTTCCTAGTTATTAAGGGAGTGCAGTCAAATAAATATTTTATTAGACATTTATGGATTGTTTAATTAGATAGATAGATGATCATATACTTGCAATCTAAGGAGAAAATTCAGACAGGTTAATTAAGGATGAGTTGTAAAATTTGATGTCAGAAATGGTGTTAAGTTTCAGCATGGACGCTCTTAATTAGTTAAGTTCATGCTGGAAGTGAAAGGAAATGAAAGAAATTCAAGCTTACTGTAGCTGCAGATGGGAGGGTGTACCAAGGTCATTAATGCATATTAACGCATACTTTAAAAATTCATGCCTGACATTTATTTGGCTTGATTTTTCCCATGTGTCTCCATGCAGACAACACTCTGAAAGCCTGACCTTTTTTTGAGATACTTTTTTTCCCCCCACTATTCCTTTGCAACCTCTGAGCTGAGATTTTATGCTGGGTGAGGAGAGCAAGCTAAACCCTGCAGGTAATATCTCAAATGCTTAATTTATGTGACTAAACATCATCTCGCTGGTGGCAGCGTTTGACATCCATGAAGCGTTCTCAGGTGCGAACGTCATGTCCTGCCATGCGTGCACCAAAGCAGGTCAGTGGGGTAGTGGGGTGGCTGCCTCTGAGCTTGGACAGGAAAGGGGTGGCTCTGTCACAGCTGCTTCTGCTCAGGGCTCAGCTCCACCATCGGAAGGGTTTAAGCTGAGTCTTAGACTGCCCATCTGTCAGAGCCCTTGTTGGGCAGCACTCAGCCTTCTCAGCACCTCGGCAGGGGTCTGATCGGTGGCTGAGCTGATAAAACCAATCGCTGCTGTCAGGAGGTCTCGGGTCTTTCTTCCCAGCTTCCACCCGTGTGGATCTCCCCTGGTTGCCTACCTCCCTAATCTGGAAGAATACAAACCTGGGGTGTGATTAACCACTACCCAGGGCTCCCAGTAAGCGGAGGAAGCATCTGCGAGCATGCTGCCTGCCCCCCGCGTCCCCTGAGTGTGCAGCTGCAACACCGGGGGGCTGTGGGACAGTGACGATGAGTTTCGGAGAGCCTGGCCCACCATCTCTATCCTGAGTCCACCTGCCAGCGTTTCGGTAACCACAGACTGTGCTGGTGGTGGGGGTTTCATGGCTAGTTTTTTCCATTACTTCCTGCTTTTCTAAAGTGACAACACTCAGGCTGAGCAAGAAGATAATCACATCCTGCTTCTCCCCATCTGAGATTGTCCCACAGGCTATTGCACGTTTTAATGCTGTGTCACAATCTTGCAATTTTTTTAAAGCATTTCTTAGATGGGCAGCCTAAAGAGCACCTTGCAGGCATGCCCAGAGTACCCAATCTGCACACCTTTCCTCTTGGCCAAAAGCCTAGTTAACCATATGCTCCAAGAAAGCTTCTCCTCCTCCAGTATCTCTCCTTCTAGCCTCTTTCAGCTCCTTCCAGATCCCTAAGCAGCCATCTCCTAGAGAGTTTTGGGTCTCTCTGGTCCTTGAGCATCTTTGAGCCCTCCCACATCCTTTGCTTTCTTTCTCTAAGGTTTCATGAAAGTAAACTCTGGAATTGAAAAAAAAAATATCCCCAACAAGAAACCCCAACCTAAACTGCCCTCCAAATGTCCAGATACATTCTGCCTCTCTTCTCTGTAGTTACACTTCCTGTTTTTCCCCAAACCAAATTTAGCTGTTGGTGTTACCGGTAGTTCTAATGATTCATTTTATAGCTGGTTACCAGGAGACTATTAGCTGTTTATTTGTGTCAAAAAGTAGGTGTACTGGTTCAGAGCAGATGAGCTGCAAAAACCCCCTTAAATAAAGCCTGAGGAGAAGCTACTTTGGTGTTGCTCTCTGGACAAAGAGCAGTTCTTTAGCTTTGGTTTGGGAAGGAGGATCAAGGAAGTTGATCTTATCTCAAGCAAGGTGAGTTTGATATGGAAATGTTCGTGCTTGCAGTACCTTGTCTGGGGAAAGCTGTGAGAAACTTCTGTGAAGCTGGTAGGTGTCAAAAAAGAATCTTGCTGGGGTGTTGCCTGAGTGGGGCTGCTGCTAGGTGGAAGAGATTGGATTAGCCGTAATTTGCACCGGTGATCTTTCTTCACAGCTCCTGCTTGAGCCACGGCTGTTGTCTGGGTTGGCTGTGTTTCTGTTACTGCACTGTGTCCTGGTGAAGTGTGGGAAACGGAAAGTCCTGCTTGAACTTTTCTTTCAACAGATTAGTTTCTAGGTCTTTTCATGAGAAGACTGTTGATAACGGGGGATTTCGTTGCTCGCATATCCTGATAATGTCATAATTTGGGTGTGTATTTCCCCAGGCATACAGCCTGTATTTTCAGTTCCTGCCCTTGAGGACTGTCACCCTCTTCCTGGTTAGCAGAGGTTGATGTCTGGCAAAGGTGATTGCATCATCCCCCAAGTCCTCACCAAAGGTACCACCTCAGTTCCTTCACTGCTCTCTACTTTCTTGGCTGCTGAGCCCTTCTGCAGAAGGCATGGTGTTTGGGCGTCTGTGTCTTCTGCAGTGCTGCTGAATTTGTCAAGGCCTGTTGCTCTGAGGTGAAGCTGGGCCACCTAAGCGTAAACTGGCCAACTTACATGTGTGTCTGGAATTAATAGCAGCAGCCTGCGATAGCCTTAGGCTTGTCCTAGAAGTTGCTTTAATAAAGGGGAGATGTCTCTTTAACGAAAGTGGAGGGACTTTTGCAATTCCCCTGGTAACTGCTGCCCTCTGCTCCTCTGCCTTCAGCAGTGGTTAGTGTCTGAAGTCTTTCTCCTGCAGTATTGTGGAGCAACTGAATTGAGTAAGGATCAGCGATAGCTTGTTAGGCTGAAGGCATCAAACCCAAGCAAAGCTACGCTTTATGAATGCAACTCATGGAATTCTTGCAGTTCAGACTTCCTTCCTGCCTTTGATTTTGTTTTATTTTTATAATTTATGTGTAAGAAGGTTCCATTTTGTAGCAGAGGTGTATTCCACTGCCCGTCATAAATATCTGAGCATCTGCTGTTTGCAATGCATTTGTTGGAGAGCATCTCTGTGTAGATGGGGACCTGAGGTGTGCACAGGGTACACAGGCAATTCTGGGTGCTCTCCTGGGAGTCTGCCAGGACTTCACTCCTCTTAATAATTTCTGACATCCATGAAATGCAGTTCGGGTGCTGAGAACTCAGCCTGTGTGCAGGCTTGGTCATGGGTCTGACCTCGTGCAAGGATCTGGCAATAAGGGATGTGAAAAGTTTATTTTAAGATGTTTGTTTGGTTTCATAGCCACCCGAACAGAAGCAAGGCAGGAATCACTTCTTTGGCAGATTTGCTTTGCCTCCCTCATGACACTTTTTCTGGCCTTTGCGCCTTATTTATGACACCTTTTTTTTTAACTTAGTGGAAAAAAAAAACAACCCAGGCAGTGGTTTTGCTTCTGCACTGTCGTGCTGAGAGTGCTTCTGCTGCAGGAAGGAAGTAGGCTGTGACAAAATGAGGTGCAAGATTATAATGTTTTGGTTTTATTTTTGCTGTTTTGTGATGTGTAGGGAGAGGAGAAGGCTGTTCTGCCAGGGGCTGGGCTCCTCAGCCCACCACACAGATTTCTGCTGTATTGATCTTGGTTGATGGTAGCAAGGAAACAGTGTTCTCTAGGGACCATCAACGGGGAGGATAAGATGCTTTGCTGATAGGTTGTGCAGAGAGGGTTTGTTGGCTGGCCAGCACTGGTGACCATGGGAACTGTGAGCTCTGTCGGTGGCCTGAGAGGCAGGTAACTTTTCCAGCCATTGCCTCTTCTCCAGCTTGTTCCCAGACCACCTCCAGGTCCTTACCTTACTCTTCTTCACTGACCAGTCATGTTCTGAAACTCCTCAGCATGTCATTTTGAGGAGCTAATCCCTGGTTCTTGGCTGAGCCCCGGTCTGGACTTCACATCCCGCTCCCTGCATCAGGTAGACCTGTCCTACCCAGGCACCTTCGTTCCTAACATCTCCTCGTCTTACTGACATGACCAGAGGGTTCAGATGTCTCTGTTAGTGGTGACGTGTGTTCGTGACCCTGCTCCCTGTTAGGACACCCTGCCACAGCATGTGTCAGTGCCCTCCCAGCCATTCTGGCACCCTGGTCTGAGCCGCTGATGAGAGGGAGCTGCTGCATCGCTTGGCCTGGGGGCACTCCTGGGTGGTACGCTGCTCTGCAATGGTTTAATGATTTTTCTATTCAACCATAATTAGCTTGACAGACAGGGCTCTGATTGCTATGTTGTATAAGAGTTGTAGGGGCTAGGTTTCTAATTTTGGGATGAATCAGCATCAACAATTGAGAAATACCATTTTTTCTACAAGAACACAGGCAGCAGGATGTCTTCTTCTGCCAAAGCAGCTGCTAGGCAGTTGGTTATGCTGCGGCTGGATAAGGTGGGAAGGAGAAATAATTTCTCAACCATAGGGAGAAGATAAACTGGAAGTCTCCACTGGCTGCCGGTGGGAGGGATGCTGAACGACAGCGGGGGCTTGCTGCCTCCTCTCGCCTCCTGGTCCCACTACCTGTGGTTATTGACTGTTAGTGCACATACCTGTCACGCTGGAGCCTGGGTGTCACTAGAGTATTAATTAGTTCCTGTCAAGGAGATAAAGTCACCTAGGCTGGTACTAGACCTTCAGCATCCTCTAGTATCTTTCCATACAGATCCTCTGTCTGAGGAGGGAAGAAGAATTAATGATAATTTAGTGATAATTTTTTACAACATTGTTGCGCATGAGGGGGCAATTTTGGGTCTTTACTTAACCTTGGCATCTTCCAAGGTATCTTCCAGCAACTGTCTGCAAGGTCTGATGGTGCCAATGCTTGCCCCATAGACACGCTGTATAAATTAATTTGTCAGACTCAGGCTTGACCAGAAGATGAGGGGACCTGATCACTCTCATGCTCCTGGCTTGTAGGACAAGTGCTGAGGATTTGATCTCTGCTGAGGGACACTGCCCATGCTGCAGCTGGTGGCTCCCAGCACCCAGCATGGACTCTGCACGTCTGGAAGGTGCCAGACCCCCAGGGGTGCTCCTGAGCAGGCAATCACTGTCCTGCTCTGGTGGGGGGTGCATGTCCCCTCGATCCTCTTACTTCCCAGAGATGCTGGTGAATATTTTGGAGTGTCATGCCCTGTTAGTGGGAGGGAGCCGGTGAACATCTGAGCAACTACCTCAGCCCCAGCCTGGCTGTTGGGCTTCCCAGCTCTGTAGCTGCCCCAGCAGAAGCTATGCTCCTCTGATGGCACCTCTAGGTTCACTTTTCAGCCATGTATGAAGGCAGATTTGGGCACAGAGAGGGAGCCAGAGGTGAATTGTCATACTTTTAAACATGATGTCCCTGAAGAAGTGCTGGACATCCACTTGTCCTGGACAGCCTGTGTGCAGGGATTGCTCAACTGCCTGTGCTCCTCTGCATCCCTTTTCTCTCCTCTTTGCATCATTTCTCAAACATATCCTTTCTGCAGCCGCCAAAGCCTGGTGTGAGCACAGCCTGCAGTAAGGGGATCCTGCTGCTCTGCTGAGCTGCTGCCTGGGGATTTCCTAGCCTGACATGTAAATATGCTCACCATTACTCATTCAACCTTCCTGCATTACAGCTGTCCTGTGGTCTGCCTGTCAAAACTTCCCTGACCCAAGTGTGGCTTGCTCTACGTGCTTGCTGTGATGGCTGACCATTTGCTGGGTGAGGT
>JAVFHW010062280.1:0-10756 GCA_032159205.1 Eurystomus glaucurus suahelicus
TGTAGGGGGTTGGACTAGATGACCTTTAGAGGTCCCTTCCAACCCAATACATTCTATGATTCGGAAATGCTGGGGAAGAGTCATTATTTTAGTAGTCACTCAGTCACCACTTACTCTTTCAAGAAGTATCTGCTCTTTGTGCTCTCTTTACTCATTATACGATGAAAAAAAGTCACAAGCCAAATAAATGTTTGTTTTCTCGTACAAGTCACCTTTAAGATTATAATCCATCCTGACACCGGGTCAAGGAGTTCTTTCTCAAGTTTAAAGTAATTCATCACTGAGCTAGGCTCCAAGCTGCCCCACAAATAAATGTGTGCTTCAGAAATATGTCGTTGCCGTGTCTTTACACAGCCATTTGAAATGTCTCATGTCATCACACAGTCCTGCGGTTTGCTTCCACTAGAAAGGCTTTTACATTTACATTAATCTCTGGGAATTGTCCTATACCACAGAAAACCACAGAGCGTTCGGATTATTGATTTAACCACACATTACTTGGAGCTGCAGACTCTGACTCTTGACTGCGTGCTCGAGCAGTAACCTTTGAGCGGCAGCTTTGTATTCTGACACAAGGCGATCACCACCGTGCGATGAGAGCCCCGACTGAGAGTGCGTCCCCACTGTTTTAAAAACAAATCCTCAGGATAAATCCCCGGCATCTTTACACAGCCAGGCTGGGAGGCGGTAGCATTTTATTGATTTTGCAGAAGGAGAATTGAAGCGAGTAGAGTTTTGATATGCAAAGCCATGTAGACACCTAACCCTCTTGAGATAGGTGGGAGTTCGAGATCTAAATGATTTCTGCAGATTTGGCCACAATACATAAGTCCCCAGTCACACCAACAGCTGGGCATCAGCCTCGAGCCTCAGCTCCTAATTCCTCTCAGTCCCTGGCTTCAATCCTTAGAAACCAGATGGCTCTGAAGGCTGGGAAGCTCCACCAGTACAGAAGGACTAGCTCATGCTATGCTCTGCCCCTTTCTGCAGAATGGACAACCAACTAGTGCCTGGCCTTCAGGTGACAGATGTGCATAGTTGCCAAAATCCATATCAGAGCCTGCACACCCTTGCCTAGGAGCTTACATGTTTCTCCTCATAGATGTTCTGGAGAGCAGCAGGGCACTATCCACGTGTTAAACAGCCCACAGAAACCTACTTCCTCACTCTAGAATAGTTCTAGGTCAGGATTCGGCACACAGGCAGCCTCATGTGGGGAAAAACGGAATCAGAGAATCACAGAATTGCCTAGATTGGAAAAGACCTTTAAGATCATCAAGTCCAATTATTGACCTAACACTGACAAGTCCTTGACTAAACTATATCCCTAAGCAAATGAAACCACCCGTTTTCATCCATCTGTTACCTCAGCTCTGCCAACTCTCCCCATCTTATCCATACGTGACATTTGACTAAGGACCTAAGCTTCGAGAGATCACTGTACAACAATCGCTCCTTTATTGGAGGTTATATTTTAGATCAAGTTTGTAAATAAAAACTAAGCATGACCTTAAGGAGGGTTTAACGCATGACAGCCTAGAGAAAGCAGCCTATTGTGATCTTGTGAGGCCTATAAGGTCGTATTTGGGGATGCTCAGGGATCACAAGAGTGGGATAGGGGCCTTCAGCCGCAGAGGTATCTACAAAGTCATGCACATAAGACAGCACAGGAGGCAGAGTTCAAATCATTGGGCCTTTTTAGGAGGGTTTCTAGTCCTGGGCACTTTGTGTGCATGCAGGAAGCCAGCCTTGCTGGTTTGCTGCACCTCGTGCATGATGAGAGCAGGCTCGGAGCGTACGAACCAGACTGTAACAGACACTGTGACATTCAAAGAGGCACTTCTGAGAAGGGGCTTCAGGACACAGGCTTCGGTCTTCTGGTGACATGTCCAGAAGAGACAAGAGGTACATGCAAATACTTGAACAAACATCAGTGCTCCCGTCTGAGCACCTGCAGCCTTCTCAGCCATCAAGTTCTTGTGACATTGCTGAAGATCACACCCAAATGTTAAGATTAGAATTTAAATAGTCATGATAGCAATATGACAGCATTCTGATAGCAAATGCAAACGCCATTCAGAAACATTCCAGAGAAGACAAAATTCTCATGGCAGCGTTAAAAATAACATATGGACTGTGCGGGTACGTTAATGGGCTGCCTGTGCAGGGGGCTGACCTTAAAAATAGTAATAATAATTCTTGTTCACTCGCTCTCTGGAGCTCACGCTTGGGATTTGCTGTCTCTAAAGGGGAAGGAAACTTTTTTTGTCCTCAGAATCTTAGCGATGCCATTTCAAATAATGCAATGTTAAGGTTGCTGTACTACCAGTGAAAGGTGCCACCTCCAGAGCCCCGCAAACTAAAGTCCTCCCTACTGCAGCTTCAGACCAGTCACCGTAACACGCTGCCCTTCAGCCACGCTTTGGCCTGATAGAGCATCACTGGTGATTTGGCTCCTCCTAAGCACCGTTAAACTGTTGACCTCTCCCTCCAGACGACCCAGTGTGGCTGTGCCAGCTGTAACGCTGTGTGCCAACCAGCTGGCCCTGCCAGCTCAGCACCTCATTAAAGCCGTTGAAGAGTCGGGATGTGGCAGCAGCAGATAGCGATGCCATGTGAGCAAGAAGGAACACTGACTTCCAGGGCTGGAAATCAGGAGAGATGCCCGAGTTTCTCTGGAAAGTATGTTGTCACTAAACAATCAAACACGGCACAGAAACGAGGTGATTCCATATGGCAGCATTTAACCCTGCCAGTACCAGAGGATCTGTCCCCTCCTGCCTGGCACCGTGTAAGACAAAGCCTCGAGCATCTCCACACTGACAGAGGGTGCCTGAGTGGCAGGTTTACACCCTGGACACTCCACCATGCTCCCACCTTACTGAGCAGCTGTGAACCCTCCCCTACATCTCCTCGCCTGCAGGCCCTGGTCTGTGCTACAGCAAAGGTCTCTGCACAGCTCCCAGCCCTGGTTTGACTGAACATCAGAGGAACAGTTGGACCACAGATGATCCACTCCCATGAACTGGATTCCGCAGCAGACCGCCCAACAACAACAGGCAGCAGTAATTTCAGAAAAGTACCACTCTAGTCCTCATTCTGGCCAGGTACAGAATATTTAACGGCTCTGTGACTGGGTCTTTGATTGCTCTCGTTCAACACGGCTCTGAAGAACAGGCACTGCATTGCTCGGCCTCAGCCAAAGCTTCGTCCCAAAGTTCTCAGTACCTGTAAGAGCAGCGGTTTGATTTAAGTCCCCTCCCCCAAGCCAAGATTCATCATTTCCAGCCAAAGGAAAGGACAGTATATTTGTTCTGTGCTGAAGCCCCTGGGACTCAGAAGAGAAGATGAAATGGAAATTTTCCTCCTTTTTTTTTAAAAAAACAGGTTTATACGACCAGTACAGGCCAGATGAGACAAGATGGGTTCTTAAGAGGCTAGGTCCCCTGGTACAGAGCACAGACTGAATGTTATCAAGATGGTACATGCCAGTCATTAGGATGCTAATTGGCCCTGACAGGGCTCTGGTGACTGAAGTGAACATCCTAACTGCCACTACCTGGAAGCATTGCTGCAGGGAACAGCTCCAAGGAGCCTGAAGGAAAGAAGTGGGTGTGAGGAGGTAGAGAGATGAGGGATGTTTATAGCTCTCCACAGCTGTCTGCATCTCATATTTAAACAAGAGGAAAAATACTTCTGTCTTGCTATATCGTGCTGCTAAAAATTCCACTAAAAAAACCCACACACTTCAGGTAATTTACATTTAAATGGACTTTGCACATGAAGTAAATTATTTTGCTGGTCATGTTTACAATTACTTTCACTCCGCCTTTCCCAGGACTCCATGACTCTTGTCTCCAACACCATCTTTTCTTTCCCTGTCTCCCAACCTATCCAATTAAAACATCAAAAATAAATTAACTTGTCAGATTTCCTCACCACCACCACTCTCCTACTGCTCTCTTCCTGTCAGAGCTTTACTTCATCTTGAAAAATTCTGGCGTGTTGAGTGTCTTTGTTTGTTTGCTTAGGTGGCTGGATTTGTTATCTAGGTACTAGACTTCCAGCACTTTCAAAGCAGAGACTCAAAACTTTCTGACCAGCTCTCTGGCCATGAAGAGTGATTGCTTCCAGTTTTGGTTTGGACAGCCTTCTTGTAAGGCTGGGAGAGCACCAACGGGGAGGTGCAAGACTGAGACTGGATTATCTACAAATTAAAGAGAAGGCTGAGAGTTGCCAAAATGTGGACTGATGTAAAATAAGTGTTATGTGAAGGTGTGTTTTGTACTTCACTGTAAATAACCAGCAGCACTGAGTGAAGCTCTTGAACCAGTGACTCAGTGACCTGGATGTGACAAGTTCGGCTGTACCCTTTAAGAGACCAGCTGTGAGCAAGAAAACGCTGCTAACAAGATGCCAGAACGGACACTTACAACACCAGCCCTCAGCCCTGAAGCACAGGTCAACATTTCACCCAGGCCCTGTGCATGTGAGATGACACCTGGAGAAGCTACAATCACATGCAACCCATGGCAAAAGCAAAGGGGCTCTGCAATAATATTCCTAGACAAACAAAAATGCATGTTTCTTCTGACAGCCACAGTCAGATGCCCACTCCTCTTAATCCCTTGCCATCACAACACCTGAGGCAACCCAGTGTATTATCTCCCAAGGCGTGCAGACCAGAACGAAAGCAGCAGGTTCTCCACCCCAGCAAACACCCCAGGAGCTCCTGCAGAGCCTATTGCACCCCACAAATGCCAGTTCTGTGGTCCCAAACTCTCCTGTGGGTGAGAAGATTTTAGCAGAGCTGCAATGAAAGCTCCCTAAAAGTGAACACGCTGATAAATTCTTGCAATTCAGGTAAGTCATCCTTCCTCCCCGGCATGCCACATGAACCCCCAGCCTTCTAAAAGAAGTGTACAATAAGATTGTGTCAAGACTATGTGACTAAGGTGATGAAGGGACTGAAGGGGAGAAAAGTAACTTGAAAACCAGAATCAGTTACTGGAAACTCCAACAGCAGCTCCTAAAATAACTGTAGAACACAGAAGGAAAAATAAAGGGGGGGGTGAGGGAGGTGGGGGTGAAATCAGGATGCAAGTTGCCTGACATTGCAGGAATAAAGTGTCTGCTTGAAGTCGTTTGCAGTGTGCAAGCAGACAAAGAACAGAGCGGTGAAGAGACAGAGGTGACAAAGCAGCTGGGACTTCTACTCTAGCACCAGCGGAGAGACAGGACCAGAGCTCATCGCCCTCTCTGCTCAACTAAACCCTTTCCAGCCTCAGCACAACCCTTTCCCGACAGGCTGTAGGAGAAAACATCCGAACACAGCCAGAAGGATCCTGGGGAGCCACAGAATCGGTGCTGCTAGACCTCACCTGTACAGCAAACCTGACTCGAGAGCATGTGCTTCCTCCTGGCACCTCCACGATGAACCTGCAACCAGCTTCTACTGCTTCTCTAAATAGGCTTCATTGCTTCACAAAATGGGTGTATTAGTCATGAATAAAAACAAAACAAAAAATTACTGGGGAGGGAAGCAATACTCAGCATACCACAGTCAATAAAAAGCCAGACGAAAAGAAAAATATAAGCTGGAGAGTTCCAAAAAGGTTAATGTTAGAAAGAAACAAAATATTGGCTCTGACACAGGAAAAAGCTCTTCTGAATATCAATGTGCTCCATCCAGTGACAAAGGAGCTATACTTACCTCAGAGGAGATTAAGTAATATACCGTAGCACCTGAGGAAAGGGAGGAAGGTAGAAAAGAGAGGCAAGCAAGCATAAACACAAAGAGAATAAGACCCCTGAAGTCTGTTTCATATAGCTGCCTCTCCTTCACAAAGGAGATTTATATCTTTTCCTTGGAAATTCAGCATTCAGGAAAGTGGACTTAGAAGTATAACTCCATAATAATACCCTTTTTCCCAGTCCCCAGGAAACTATAATACTGATTTACTGGTCAAAGAAATAAATGTGCTTCAGAGTTCCATACAAGGCACTTCTGCCTTTCTGAAGTTAATCCAGCTCTAAGATGGATAAGCAAAAGGCCAATGCTAGTGGAAAAATACCACAGAAAGTATTTGTGTAGATAAAAGGAGCTTTCTAAAGGCCAGTGTTCCTGTCATGATGGAATAATTTTCATTCTCTAGATAAAGAGCTGGAAAAGAAAAGTAGAAAAAGTTACAGCACACAACCGGCTCCCTGGGTTTGCTAGTTGGGGAACACACTTTACTGAAAATGCCTGGTCAGTTAAGTTTAAAACTGGAAATATTTCACATGGGATTCATCCGAGCAAATGTTGGCACCGATGCCCTCACCAGTTACCCAGAATGCAGCTACAGTGATGGAGAGAAACAGGAACCTGCCTGGAGGATTCACCTGTTTCTAGAGGAGTTGTCTACAACAAGGTCAGATGAATCATGTCCTAAAATACCAATTTCTCTTTCCTGACTGGAAGGAGAGTCCCCACAACCCAGCCAGAAGCAGACAGCTAGTCTGTAGGCATCTGAAGCCAGTGGTGGACTCGTTTCACCGAGCATCAAAATGACTGCAGCACCTCTCTTGGGACTCAAACACAGACACGGGGCTTGCAAAAATGAATCCGCTTTCTTCTCACTATGATGACTGGAAATCTTACTCTGGCAAATGCAAATATGAGTCCCAGGCTTCTATACAACCCTACAGTTGCAGAGACAGCCCTTCAAATGCAAGCAAATTGCAAGCAGGAGCAACGCTATTCCTGATCCAGCAGATGGATATAAACAGGACTTCAGTGATGCTCAAGAGCATGAACAGGGCCATGGGAGGAAAATTCACAAGACCGACAGTTTTGCTTTTACAAAATAATTCTCCTTCATATTCATGTCAACACAGCTGTCCCTCTGCTCCTAATCCTGGGTTTAAATGCAGCTTCCAGGAGCAGAGAGGAAGATGATAAGCCCCAGATTTCTGTTAAAACATTTTTTTTTTATTGGTGAACAAGGGAAATGAGTCCTAAAATAGAACTTAATGATATAGACTGCAAGTATCCAAATACACAGCTTATCAGAAGAGCCCATACAGCCCTCGCTGGCCAGCCTCGGATGGAAGGGGAACCCCAAGCTGTTCCCTCACCCCTCTTCTGTCAGGTGCTGCTTTGTCCTGGAACGCTGGTGGCTGGGATCGGGCTGCAAGAAGAATGCACACAGCCCACAGCTCCTCTCCCTCCTCACCTGCAAGGGCTTCTCCAGAAGAAGCACAGGCAGGATGTGGTCACCTTCACCAGGGTGCCAGCAGCCCACTGTTGGTCACCATCTTCCTCCACGTGCTACTCAGGAGAGCAGCATCCTGTGTGCACGTTCACATCTGGGAAACGTTAGACAACTATTCTAGACAGAGCAACTGCACTGTGTGTGCTCGCAGTACAGCTCTCACCAGGCTGGAGTATAAACTGGGTGTTCCCTCCATCTGGAAGCAAAGCTGGGATCAAGTTGAAGCCTCTATTCAGGCAGGAGCATTTGCTAATGCAGCGCTCATTTATCTCACACGGGCTGAAACCTCTCTGATTAGGGACCATTTTCTTGTCCTGCGGTTGTACAGCGCTTACACAGCACGAGCTGCCAGTTGGGGCTCGGGAACATTGCTGTGGTACAAACAAATAAAATCAGCCTTATTCAGACCAAATTCCAAAGCAGAGGCTGTTTGCTTGCCCACATTCAAGATGAAATACAGAGGGCTGGGCTAACCTCTCAATTCAGAGTAAACCTGACACTGACCTTCTCCTCTGGCAAGGACAAATAGCCCTGGGGAAGCTGCTTCAGGACTCAGAAGCAGTCATTTATTAAAACTAGAGATTGCTGCTTCCAGTGAAAGGCAAGGGGACTCCAGAAACATCTCCTCCAGCACACCTGAGAAGCTGTCCCTCCTTAACCTCCATTTCAAACGCTAATTACTTTTCAGAATACTCACCTGAATTTTTCCTAGCTTCCACAGAGGATTATAAAAAAAAAAAATAGACCAGTACAGAGATCTTCATCTTTCCCTTTCTATATTTATATAAATTATGTAATTGCACTTCTAAAGGACTATAACAAGTGGCTAGAAGAGACCTGCACAATGAACTAACACTAACGAAACACAGCAGGAAAAGAATACTTTAAAAAGCAGAAGAGCTCTTTCTCCCCCAAGAAAACTTGGAAAGAGAAGGCAGAAAGCACTCTAATTGCACACATGAAAAATTATTCAAGGACAATGGGATGTATTGCAAGTTATTAAATTGCTGAGTTTATGATATACTTTAAATGACGTAAAGGATGCCCAGAGCACAAGGCTGCCTGACACCTTAGAGGAGATGAATGCACTTAAAGATGCTTTCTTAACATATACCTCTGATAAATCACACACATATACGCACAGCATAATCTAGCAGGAGGGGCTCACAGGCAATTTCTAAAGGTGTGCCATTGTGAAAGGATTTATTCATTATTATAAATGCAATTATGATCATGGAAGTTAAATGCCTGAAAGTAGTTTGCCAAAATCATTTAGCTCTGGACTGAAACTCCAAGAGAAGAGGAAGGAAAGAGCAAATGATTTTCTCATGGTAGGGTATTAGTTAAAATGGAGAAGGCACCTTATGTCCATTGATATTTGGTTTTTTTAAAGATGTATGGGGCATTTACTCAATCGATTTCAGGACAAATGTATTTGTATTACTACACCTTTAATCAAGACTAAAGTGTAAAGCTCTGTGAAGCAGAAGAAAAACAATGCTTAGGCTAAGAGTAACACAACAGCTCCCCAGCAGCAGCCCACAGGGCCATGATAAATCATAGAATCATTGAATGGTTTGGATTGGAAGGAACCTCAAAGATCATCTCTCGTTCCAACCCCCCTGCCATGGCAGGGACACCTCCCACTAGACCAGGTTGCTCAAAGCCCCATCCAACCTGGTCCTGAACACATCCAGCGATGGAACATCCACAACCTCCCTGGGCAACCTGTGCCAGTGTCTCACCACCCTCACAGTGAAAAAACATCCTCCTTACATCTAAATCTCCGCTCTTCCAGTTTGAAGCCATCACCCCTTGTCCTATCACTACAGGCCCTTTTAAAAAGGCCCTCCCCAACTTTCTTGTAGGTCTCCTTCAGATACTAGATGGCCACAGTAAAAATGTCTGTAGCCTCTCTGATACACAAAATTAAGTGCATTCTGAATGTGAGAACAGTGTATGAGAAGTTAGGAGCTCACTCTGCCAGAGACTTGTGTTTGGCAACAGTCCGTTATTCCAAAAAGGTTAGGAGCCACTTAATTAGAGTATATGACAAGAGACAGCGTGGCACAGAAACCAGAGACTGGGAGAGCACAAGGAACAACGAAGAACACCACAGCCAGCCTGGCATCATCCTCAGGTGAGCACTGCAGCAGTGAGAGCGTTACGCTGGGGAAGATCATCATTGCAGGTGGGTTTTGGGGACCACAAGCTGCTCTTCACTATCAGCCCTGTGCTACCATCACCATAAGCCTCATCCCACTGTTCCACAGTGCCAGGAGAAGGACAGAGGCACTGCACCAAGCAGTGGGAGAAATCCCTCAAATCTTCATGATACACAAAGCCTGAAGGAATGCACTTTATGGAAAGATTTAGTTTGCTGGCATGAAATCAAATGTGTAAGCCAAAGATTATTCACAAAGATCAAGACAACCTTCAAAGAAGCCAGAAATCCAGGGGGAGGCAAAGTATTTCCAAGTAGTTCCACTTTCCTCTCACAAGCCAGGGAAGCTCAGAAAGAAGGTCATAAATAACGGACTTTATTTTCATTCTTTGCATATAGTCTTGTTGGTGCAGTGCCCAGTGTCATCCAGAGATGGAAGCTGATAGTGAGCCATTTTGGGATACCCAGAGATACCTTAAAGGGGACCTTTTCTGAGCATAGGAGCGATTGGTTTCTGAAACTCAAACTCTTGTAATTCACTAATTGCTTTACATAGTCTACAAGTAGAAGAGAACTTCTGAGAAAAAACAGATTTCTGATAATAAAACCAACCATTTGGAGAAATCCCTCAGAGCAGAGAGTCACCGTTACTTGACATCTTCAAAGCAAGAAGTGGACTTCCCAGATGTTCTATCATAAAGATCCTTCAGCTCTTACTAACAGACTGAGTTGTAATCAAAGTATGTATCCTTCTTTCTACAGGCTAGATCCACAGGCCCTGGAGTCAGCAACCCTTTCTGCAGCACACCGAAATCAGTAATCATATGAAAGTTACAGTCACATCAAACTGCTGAGGAAGCTGCTGGAGTTGCTCTTGTTCTCAGCTTCAGAAGCAGCTTACCTTAAAACGATCCCAGCATACTAGGACTCAGGAGAGCTTGGTTGAGAGCTTGGTTACCCTTCTGACAGTTCACCTCCTACCCTTAGTCACATGTCTTTAGGTCAGGTTCCATCTCTGACCAGACATACACGGGGATCTCAGTGAGAACATCATTAGGTGTCTTAGCAACATCTACATGACCTTTCTGCTTATACCAGAATCCTTCCCTTCATCTTGCAACATGAGGCATTTGCTGGCAGTTGGAAGCTGCAAGAGCAAATGATCACCAGGCCTTGGCAATAACAGACTAACCCTAACAGAAGTAATGAGAAAAAATATTCAGGCAGCAAAAGTCATCAGCTTCCATAAACACTTCATTGCCTCAGAGGTCCTTGCTCTCCACCTCTGTACACAGAGCTTTCCCTCTTCGCAAAGTGTAAAGAGACACTTGTGTGC
>JAVFHW010062300.1:0-22588 GCA_032159205.1 Eurystomus glaucurus suahelicus
AAGAACATTAGAGGGGCAAAAGCTCAGCTTGAACTCAGCCTGGCCACTGCTGCAAGAGACAACAAAAAGAGTTTTTACAAATATATTAACAATAAGAAAAGAACTAGGGAGAATCTCCATCCTTTACTGGATGCAAGGGGGAACATCGTTACCAAGGATGAGGAAAAGGCTGAGGTACTTAATGCCGCCTTTGCCTCAGTCTTTAATAGTCAGTCTGGTTATCCTCATGGTATACAATCCCCTGAACTGGAAGATAGGAATGGAGACCAGAATAATACCCTCATAATCCAGGAAGTGATAGTTAACCACCTTCTAAGCCAACTGGAAACCCACAAATCTATGGGGCCAGATGGGATCCACCCGAGAGTGCTGAAGGAGCTGGCAGAGGAACTTGCCAAGCCGCTCTCCATCATTTATCAGCAATCCTGGTCAACTGGGGAGGTCCCGGATGACTGGAGACTTGCCAATGTGACAGCCATCTATAAGAAGGGCAGGAAGGATGATCCGGGGAACTACAGGCCTGTCAGCCTGACCTCGGTCCCGGGAAAGGTTATGGAACAGTTCATCTTGGGGGTGATCACAAGGCAAGTGCAGGACAATGGGGGGATCAGGCCCAGCCAACATGGGTTCATAAAGGGCAAGTCCTGTTTAACCAACCTGATCTCCTTCTATGATCAGGTGACCCGCCTAGTGGATAAGGGAAAAGCGGTGGATGTTGTCTATCTGGACTTCAGTAAGGCATTTGACACCGTTTCCCACAGCATTCTGCTGGAGAAGCTGGCAGCTCATGGCATAGACAGGAGGACTCTTTGCTGGGTTAAAAACTGGCTGGCTGGCCAAGCCCAGAGGGTGGTAGTGAACGGAGTGAAATCCAGTTGGCGACCGGTCACAAGTGGGGTCCCTCAGGGCTCAGTTTTGGGACCTGTCTTGTTTAATATCTTCATCAGTGACCCGGACGAGGGAATTGAATGCACCCTCAGTAAATTTGCAGATGACACAAAATTAAGCACAAGTGTCGATCTGCTTGAGGGTAGGAAGGCTCTGCAGCGGCATCTGGACAGGCTGGAGTGATGGGCTGAGGTCAATTGTATGAGGTTTAACAAAGCCAAGGGCCGGGTCATGCACTTTGGTCACAACAACCCCCAGCAACGCTCCAGGCTTGGGGAGGAGTGGCTGGAGAGCTGCCTGGCAGAAAAGGATCTGGGGGTGCTGGTGGACAGCTGTCTGAACATGAGCCAGCAGTGTGCCCAGATGGCCAAGAAGGCCAATGGCATCCTGGCCTGTATCAGAAATGGTGTGACCAGCAGGAGTAGGGAGGTGATCGTGCCCCTGTACTCGGCACTCGTAAGACCGCACCTTGAGTACTGTGTCCAGTTTTGGTCACCACAGTACAAGAAGGACATTGAGATGCTGGAGCGGGTACAGAGAAGGGCAACGAAGCTGGTGAAAGGGCTGGAGAGCATGCCCTATGAAGAGCGATTGAAGGAACTGGGTTTGTTTAGTCTAGAGAAGAGGAGACTGAGAGAAGACCTCATTGCCCTCTACAACTACCTAAAAGGAGGTTGTAGCGAGGCTGGTGTTGGTCTCTTCTCTCAAATTAGTAATGATAGGACGAGGGGAAATGGCCTCAAGTTGCGTCAGGGGAGGTTTAGATTGGCTATTAGGAAGAAATTCTTCACTGAGAGGGTAGTTAGGCACTGGAATGGACTGCCCAGAGAGGCGGTGGAGTCACCATCCCTGGAGGTGTTTAAAGAACGAATAGATGCAGTGCTTGAGGATATGGTGTAGTGGTTAGAGAAGATTTGGTGTAGTGGTGTAGTGGTTAGAGTGATGCTAGGAGAAGGTTGGACTTGATGACCCTGGAGGTCCTTTCCAACCATAACAATTCTGTGATTCTGTTATTCTGTAACAGAAAAAAAAGTCACCTATCCAAACATAAAGAAAAGCAAACCAAAGCACAAGACCGTGAAAAGCCCCAGGTGAGCACAGTTACACTACCTGCGGAGCGTCGGTACATTCTGTTGAGTTCTGGACAACTTTGATCATGGGATTCCAGGCAGGATCTGGAGCATGGAGCCCGTTGAAGAGGGGGCCTCCTGGGCCATCCGCCAGCTGAGGGTGCGAGGGTATGAGAGTGCCGCCGTACATGGAAATCGGTAGGCCCTGAAGGAACACGAGAAAGCAGTGCTGGTGAAGAAGGCAGGGGTTGTGAAGGCCACCATAGCACCGTGGTTGCCAAGGCGACAGGTTCACATCCATACATAACATTCACCTTGGTGAACTTCAGCAAAGCCCATCAACAACTTGAGCCTACAAGACTCCAAGTTGAAGATTTTCTCTAAATTACTAATGGCCATCTAAAATACTCTTCCAGTTCCAAACGAGCAAGTTACACAGCAGCTTTTTGCAATGATAAGATTCTTTCCAGCATCTGAATGATTGCTGCTCTGTAATTCAGAGGGTCCCAAGAGCACATGCTACAGCTACTTCTGAGATAAACTGTGAGGTCTGCTGTCGAGCACATCATCCTGGACATTCCTCCAGCAGTGCCTGAGCTGACCGTGGAGCATGCAATCTACACATTCGGGTTTGGTTTGAAAGCATCACCAGGCTTGGGCCTCTCTCCTGGTCAGCACTGGGATGCGAGAAGGTTCAGGACTAGGTGTGACAAGCCAACGGTGGAGGAGGCGCCCAGGTACAGTGCAAATACACAGAAAAGGAGATACAACTCCTCTGTAACTTACTTTAGAAAAATCCACAAAACTATTTGGCATAGGTTGGTGGAAAATATTTGAGGGAGCCACTATTCCAGAATCATCTCTCTCCATGGGCTGATGCTGAGAAAACGTGCCCGGGTCTGACAGCTGCTGATGTATTGGATGATTTCCCATGACAGGCTGAGACCAACCTGACAAGCCTTCTGGAAAGGAGGAGATGGAAAATGGCTGATTACAATTCACCAAAGATACCTTGGAGTAGAATTCAGCAGCTGCACACACACCTACATACATCCCAAGGCTCCCCAAAACCACACAGAGAGGTATCTTAGGGCTCTGCTCTGAGCAAAGGCAGACCCTCCATGGCTTACTGCAGGTTTTAGGCCAATAACCCATTTCACCAACAAAGCAAACACTTAAGTCTTATCTGTGGCATCAAGGCCTCTCACAGGGAAGCTGCAGCAGACCATGCTAAGGCTGGCTACAGGGGCAAAAAAAGGGAAAGAGAGGCTGGTGAGGCCGGGGAAGTTTGGCCAGGCACATGCCCTCTGCATGTACATTCATCCAGCCAAGTGTGGAGATAATGGGGACTACTAGTAACTGCAAGTTTCAGGTGTCCACAGCAGAACAACTAAGATTCACCAGATCTCCAAGCACTGTCTGTGAGTACCTACAAGCTTTTCTTGAAAAACCACAGCAACGTGGAGACGTTACATTAACCAAAGTATGGAGGGCTTCACTGAAAAAAACGTAACAAATGCAGGACTATTAAACATTTGTCTCTAAAGTTACCCACAGAAACATTTTCCACCTCAAATGCTGCAGCTCCTCTTTTCCACGAGAACCTCAAACTATCAGAAAACCGAATGTAAAACTTGAGCTCTTTGAAAGTAATTCTTTTGAACCTGGGCTGCCTGGAGAAGAAGCCGCCCCATACTATTCAAAAGCCATGAGGAGACCAACGGCAAAAATCAGCATCCACAATTAATGTGTTTCTGGGTGCATGAGCTGTACCACCACTAACATTTTAAAACGTTACTGGAAAGCAAACTAGAAACATGGGTGGAGGCAGCTGTCCTTTAAGGTCAAGGGTCAGACTTAGACATGGGCCCCCTTTGCAGGCAAAAGGTGTCTACTTCCCAAATTCTCTATCAATCAAGAGACTTAATATGCAATTTCTGAACTGTTCTCAGGCTTTACAAGCATATGCTGCCAGGTGATCTAAGCTGGGCGAGATCCACCTGCATCAGGAGAGAAAAACCACAGGGTTTTCACCGATAGCCACCCTCCCACTGCTGACACCAGTTTCCCCTTCAGGAGGTACTACACAAGTTGGTTGTTGGTTCCAGACTGTGGAGCCTTATTCCTTCTCCCCAACTTTCTTTTCAAATGCAGGACTTGCAACAAAGCCCTAGAAGTTTCTTTAGGCTACCCCAGGCTGGCCAACACTTACCAGAAACGCTGTTAACTCCGAAGGACCAAATGCCGCTGTGACCGACGGGGGCTGTGAAGTTGGTTCCTAAGGGCGTAGGAGTGACGGATCCTCCCTGGCGAATTCTAGCCAGCCTTTCTGTCCCGATGGGAGGGGGGACCTTTCGGTCTGGATTGGCATTACCCGTTTTTGGCTGGCCCAAGTTAGAAGGTGCAGAGGCAGCTGAAAGGGGCGAAGATGATCCTGAGGAAACTGATGGAATAGGAGATTCACCTGCTGAAAAGAATATTTCTCTTGCTTAATTACATACAAAGCACACAAGCTAGTTGAGCGTAAGTGCTACCTGCTCTATCCTCCCAACATTATCTCAAAGCAAATGATAAAAAAAGGCTTTAAAGGCTTTCTGGCATTCTTCAAGTCTTTCACAGAAATTCTGTTTAGAGTTGACTTTAAAATCAACGTTGTAACACAAATGCTTTCAGCCATCAGAACTGCAATATTCTCATGACATAGCAGTACATATAAATTAATTACAAGAAAGAATAAGAAACATGGAAGTGTTTCAGGAAGAGGTGAAAACATCAGCCCAAATACCGTAACTATCTGAACAGCCTGGTTTTGGTATCCACCACTTCCAGCAGAAGAGAAATTAGACAGCTTCCCAAAGCCACATGTAACCAAAGAGCCTAAGTCCCACCAAGGTCAGAAGCGTCACTGACTCCTCTTGGGAAATCCAACTTCCTTGGAGCGCTCATTTAACCATTTTGGTTCTTAAGCTCAGAGTGGCAGTGAAGTTGCATGCAGTGACATCAAAAGCCTCTTCATTTAAGATTCGGAATCAAAGATCCATATTTTCTCTAAAGCTACTTCCATGTTCTTCCCATTAGGAGGAAAACCTACTGTTAACTCGAATGATGCTTAAAAGGTTTTGGAGAACATTTTGAGTAACATAAAATAATTCCAGAATCTGAATTATTAATTAAAAAAAAAAAAGAAAAGAAGGAAAAAAGGCAAGTATAACTTCAAACCATGGCAAACATTTTCACCTAATATAGCGCTCAGACTACGTAGAGGGGAATCTTTAGCTTGGTATAATTACCTCTACTTCCCCACGGCTTCATGCCCTCTCCTCTCAGAGCCTGCAAAGACTTTTTTTTTTTTTCCCCCCCCCTAAATATGCCTTTAGTGATGCTACCAGAACTAATGGCATTTTATATGGGAAAAACCACAAAACAGAGCTTGGTATTTGCACGCTATCCTCACGGCTGCTAAAAGCAAATCGGAAAGCATTTTGTGCATCACTGGATAATTTCCCCTCAAGTTACAAATCTACTAAAAACAATAGCTATGAATTGATAGTTAACTAAGACAGACCCATGAAGTTCCTACATGAATTTGTTGCGCTTGTCCAAGGATGTGGTGAAAAATGCTGTCTGTTAAAGCTGGGAGTCCCAACAGCCGCTGGCCCTTGAAGGTAAACCCGTGCTCCTTGTATGTTTGCTGAAAAGCCTGTCAAAGGACCTGAAGAAGAAGTTGTAGAGCTGTTGGATGGATCTAGAGAGGGTAAGCCTGAAATAAACATAAATTTGATTAAATATCTCTCTTTGGGAACCTGCTTCAAAGCACCAGAGCGAGCTAGTGCTCCAAATATAATTAAAGCATCTCATCACCTTTGGGGGTATCTGCACATGGTAAGTTCATTTTACAGGTGCATGATTCTCCCTTAAACGGACAGAAGGCTTTTTGTTCTAGCCTCAAGTTTGAGCAGAAACAGCCATCCCTGTGGTCACGGAACAGAAATGATCTTAGCAGGGAGGGCAGAGGAGAAAAGCTGGGAGTGGCAAGGATCTCTGCTTACAAAAAAGCCATGCGAGTCAAACATGGGACTCTGTGAAAGTCCCAGGGGAATCCGGCACCAGGGGAGTCGTTCGCTGCAGTCTGGCTTCTGCCATCCTCTAGGTAACATTCACATCTAGGTCAGTCCCAGAGTGCTGTGTCCAGAGAAACGGGGCTGATGATGCACAGCACGATGGGCAAGGGGGCTGCCTTCTACAGGGATGTATCAGAGGAAGGGAGAGATGGAGAGAAAGTTCCAAGTCCCACAGAAATGAGCAGCGAGGGGGAATGACAGTTGCTGAATAAGCCAAAGCTTTTAAGTACTTCTCCAAAATGTAAAAGCTCTTATCACACGTTGTTACCTGAAAGCAGAAACAGGCATGGCCATACATTCACCTGAGTTTTGGGTTTAGTTTCAAGGGCCTATTAAACAAAACTAATTTCAAAACCATTTAAATATTTTTAAATGACCACAACCAGGACCAGCCTACGTTGCTGCAGAGCAAGGTTGAGGGTTGTACCTAACGACACCATAGCAGCCTGCAAACAGCAGTGGTGACAGGCAGCACCTTAGGTCACAGACTAGAGGTGTACCTTGCATCACCTTGATACGTTCCTGCAAGCCAGGTCTTCCCCCCTCCAATATTATCAACCAAGTCAACCTGCTTCCAGAAGTGCCAGATCCAACCTGCTCACGCTGACAGAAATGACTCGATGGATTCAAAGGAGGAGTTCTTCTCACCAGCCCTACCCCAAAGGTTAAAAAAAAAAAAGAGGAGAAGTCTCCACTACAGATAAGTAGAAATAAATCACCACCAACAGGATGTGGGGTGCTCAGATGAGGGGACCTGAGGGGACCATCCTTCAGGGTTTGTCACAGCACAAAGTACACAGCGCTCGATGGCTGTGAGAAGGATGCTTATGCCTGTGAACACAATTTGATTGACCTGTGTTTGGCTAGAGCTACAGACTGGCGTCCAAGCACGGAGCCAACCATAAGCAGCTCACAGCACCTCCAGCTGAAGGCCCTCCCTAGGCATCTGCCATGGAGCTACCAATGGGACACTCTTGCTAAGCTTCCACCCACAAAAGTCAACTCAGAGGTAGTCAAAAAGCCCCTATGGTGACTGATTCCACCACACGTCAAAACCAAGTTTCCAGATGGATGACAAGCCACCCAAGATCCCAGGTCTCTGTCCAATATGGAAGGGGTACCAGAGCTGCTGCTGCCCATGGGGACTGCTGGTTTCCTAAGCAGAGAACAAGGCAGAATTATGACAAAAAAAGCTCTTCTGCAGAAGAGAGATGCCCAGCTGTGTCTTTTGAAGGCTTGGCAGGATGGATGCACAGCTTTCAAAGTGCGGTGACTGTAGAGACAAGACCGTTTCGGTACCGCTGTGTATTTTCTACAGGCTGAAGAAGTGTGACAGCCACAAACACACAAATTCAGGGTAGGCAGTTTTCAGGTTGTAAAGAACACTTTTTATCATTATCTTGCCTTTAAAAAAAGTGGATGGGAAAAAAAACCCCTTTGCTCAATATTAAAAATGGCTTCTATGAACAATGACTTGGAGAATCATGATTTCACCAATGAGCTTCCCATTTAGGTACTTACCAGCAGAATCAGGTTTTGTAATACTCAAACCTTTTGCAGTACCACACTCTGCAGGTACTTAGGCCATGAATTCATGCTCCTCATCATGCTCTGAAAGTACAACTGAGCTTTCGAGACTGGTGCATTAATCTCACGCAAACTCTACTCAAAATGGAGTTTATCAAAGCCTCCAGGCACTTCTGCAGAAGCTGGTTACTGCAAGGGCTACCTCCACTTCTAGAGAAGCAGCCACAGCACTCGATCACTCTGTGTAAAATGTGCTGCTTCCTAAGATGACATGTTTCAAGTCTGTGATACCTTGTAACGCTACATGAGCAAGGTCTCAAGCGCCTTCTTAAAATGCAGAGGAAAGAAGTAACAAATAAACTTCTCTTGGTCTCCTCCACAGCTAAGCCTGCCCTCCATCTGCAAGCTGCCAGGACAAGTGCCTAAAAACAAAAAGTAGGACAAAAGGCCAGATCTATGGGCAACGTGGAGGTCAGCATCGGTGCCTCTAGGGAAGCAGTGAATCACAGAAAACTCAAGCTGCAATGGAGCTTGCCCATGAAGAGGAAAAGCAGAGTACCCAAACTCCATCCTGAGGCGACAACTTAAGGAAAAGCTGGTTTAGTGCACCATCAAATTTATTAAACTTCCACCACATCAGCTTAGAGATGAGTGCTGAGAGATGCTGATCTGTGGAAAAGCCTGCCACAGCCCAAGTGTGCAGGACAGGCGCAAGAGACAGTCTGCCCCGTCAGGTGCAGAGTCACAGCCGAGACGAAAGGGTTGGTGCCCACCTGCTTTGATGGCCATCACTACTCCCTCTCATCACACAGAAGCCAGGCAAGGCCCAGGCTGCTCCTTGTCTATCGCACCACTGCTTGCCAAAGTGTAACCCAGAAGTGACTGTCCTTTTTCCACCCTTCTCCAAATCTCATGAAACCGGCCATCAAACCCTATGCAGACAGCCAAGGTAGTCCCCAGTTCAACCTACCTCAGAGGCTGAGCTGAGCAAAAAGGTCTATTCCCCTGGGAAGAGCCAGGGAATGGGATCAGTGTACAGACCACAGGACCGCACTCAGGCTCCCTGGGAAGGCACTGGAGAGGTCCTCAGCCTGCTGTCCTCACTCCTTTCCTCACTATGACACCTCCAAAACACCCCAGGCTCCTCTAACCCCTCTCCCTGTCCTCCTGTGTGATGGACAATTTAGATTCTGAAATGAGAGTGATCCAGAGCAGTATGAAGTAGAAACACATTAGAGGAACCAGCTATGGGCTAACCAGCCAGGCAGAACTTTAGCGGCACATCTACCTATCTACAGTTCTTCTTCACTTTGCAAGATCCTAATCCAATTCCAGCTCAGAAAAAAAGTGTGTTCTGCTCCAATATTTTTGTGCTTCAGTTGAGAAGAACTTCACACCTATCTCCCCAAAGTCAACCACATGAGCTCTCCTTGGGTATCTACTTAATGCTTAACTTAGCTCGGCCAATGCTAAGTGTTCCTGAAGTCCACTGAGGAGGGTCTGGCAATTCTTTTACTAGCAGCCTGATGAACAAGGTCCCATTACTTTGCCTTCCACAGTCTTAGTTACACCTAGTTGTGCTTATGGCACTTGGACTGGGCGCAGCACAAGAGCTCAGGGATTCATTCCCTTTGCAGAGCTGTGTGGCCCAAACTAAACTATTAATAAAACTACAGCAAGCATCCCAGTTTTGTGGTTAAAGCCAGTCGGAAAGAAGTCTTCTGATTTTCCAAAGTCCTGCACATTTGTAAATGAACAGAGAGGAATGGGAATGCTGAAAATGTTCTTTCCTCACCACCACAACTTCCAAGTGCCACCTCCTCCTTTACTCTGAGAGCCAAACAACCTGACTGGTCCCAGTTGAGCATCCAGGTCCTGAAGCATTAGCCCAAATATCTAACATACACCACAGGGGTAGACACAACTTCAAAGCAAGGCTCTCTAGCTACACAGCTTCAAGGCACCGTAAAGCCATTACGACAAGAATGGAGGTCTTATCGTGGCCTTCCAGTATCTGAAGGGGCCTACAAGAAGGCTGGGGAGGGACTTTTCACAAAGGCCTGGAGTGATAAGACAAGGGGTAACGGGTTCAAACTGTAAGAGGTGAGATTTAGATTGGAAATTAAGAGGAAAGTCTTCATTCTGAGGGTGGTGAGACACTGGCACAGGTTGCCCAGGTGTGCTGTGGGTGCTCCATCCCTGGAGGCATTCAAGGCCAGGCTGGATGGGGCCTTGAGCAACCTGGTCTAGTGGGAGGTGTCCCTGCCATGGCATGGAGGGGTTGGGACTAGATGATCTTTGAGGTTCCTTCCAGCCCAAACCATTCTATGATTCTATGAGGGGAAGAACAGTGTGGCACAGACTAGACCTCTTGAGGGCCCCTTACATGCAACCCAGTACAGCCAGTTGCGCACAACATCATTTGAACACTAAGATCATGATAATCCTTACGCAGAGCACACCAAGGGCAGTGAGCTCGCTATGGGTGTTCCCGACCCATTTCAAATAAATGAAGATACATTTGAAGTGCTGCACTTCACAGCAGGAGGACAGCAACTTCCTAAAAAAACACTCCGTGCAGTGGCACACTGACTTCCCAAAGCACAACACAAGTTTATTAAAATCCAAGAGTCATATCAAGACACAACTCCAGAGAGTTTACCCTCACCGAGTCAACCTGGAGCCTCAGTATTAAACAACTACGGTCACTCCTTCAGCTAGAACCTGCCAAAGTCCCCTCTGTTCCATTCCAACTTAAAAGCTAAACTCAGTGCTACTCTGAACTCTACAAACAGGCAGAAGCAATCCTGTTTCTTACAGAGGACAAACAACACAATGCCTGCAGCGTTCCCAACACCTAACATCCTAGGAGAGCTGAAGAAAAGAGGAAAAAAACCATCATCAACACTTTAAAGAGCATTAGGAAAAAACAGGCCATCCTCACTGTATTAGTATTCTCTAACTGTCATTAGTAAGCTACTTCTCAATCAGTTTGAGATGATCAAAGTGGAATGGATGGAGAAAGAATTCTGTCCAGTGCATGGTCTTAATGACTTACCTACAGGACTAGTCGAAACCCGTTGGGAAGGTGGCCTGAAGCCAGGAGCCTTGGAGTTGTCAGGATGCACGTTTTCCACGTGTCCTAGCACAGAGTTATTCAGAAAGGTAGACTGAACAGTGAAAGATGGGTCAGCTGCTGCTCGAGTCGAGAGTGGACAGTCTCCCCATCCTTGGGTAGCTGGCACCTGGTTGCTATCAAAAAGACTACTAAAGTGATTGAAGAGCGTTGCTGGCCCAAAGGTAGGAGGCAATGATTTGTTTGCTGGGTTAATGTGCATCTGAGAACCGTTCATAACGTTCATGGCTGATGAAAGCTGCACTGCAGCAGGTGGACCTTGAGAAGGTGTTAAAGGAACTTGATTCGTAACAAAAATAGACTGAGGATCTTGATGGAGGTTTGTATTTGGTACCACTGAATAGAAAGAACCTCTGGACTGCATCCTGTGAGTAACTCGAGGTGCTGGTACAGCTACTTGAGGTAAGTTACCGTTGTCCTGATTATCTGCAACAACTGACCTGGGTGATGCTAAGCTTAAAGGAGCAGTTTCTGAGCTGGATGAAAAAGGCATCGACATGGAAGGATTGATGTCTGACATGCTGGTTGGCAGTATCTCATCTTGGGCATTATTTAGTGGTGCAGGGCTGCTTGACGGGCGAGTTTCAGTGACTCCTGAGTTGCTGCTAGCTGGCACACTGCCACTACTTACAGTGGAAGATGGTGCACAAGCGTTTGCAGCAGGCTGCTCTGGTGTTGACACCTTCTCTTTGGGTGCTGAGACAGCCGAGAAAGAGTCCGCTTTAAGTGCAGAATGCTGCGTTTGTGGAGCATTAGATGGTAGAAATGCTGCGGGCACTTGCCCGTTGCTTGGGGGGGCAGAGGAAGCTGAAGGCAGAGTGCTACAGGTGGTTGTCACTGTAGAGATCGCTGTTGCTGCAGCACTCGTCTTGGGAACACAGGTGAACAGCTGCTTTCTGACTGAAGAGGGAGTCCGGTTACTGGTTACACACAGCGGTTGGGTGGAAGCGGCTACAGAAGAGACAGTAATGGGACAGCTCGAAGTAGCTAATCCGGGAGACTCCGTCTGTAAAATATTTCCATTCTGACTACCTACACGACTCGTATTGTTATGCTTTGGAGAGCTGTTCGTACTGCCAGGGTTAACTGGTCTCACCGGGAATGGTCCCCAGGTGTTCGGCGAAGGCGAAAAAGTTCCTCCAAACTGGGCCATAGGTAAGCGAGGGTGCCGGATCTGTTGCATAGTTTGGGCAGCCAGCAAGGCAAAATGAGGGTGAGAATAAGCTAGAGGAAGAGACACTGGAAAAGATGAGCGCACATTCGCTGGGACATTCTTGTTTAATTTGTTGGTAGGCTGGAAAGTAGATAGTGTTGATGACTGCGACGTGACCAGGGGCGACGCTCCGAGAGGAAAGGAGTTCTTGTTTGAAGCAGTTGCGGTGCTGACTCCAGACGAGAAGTTTGCATGGATTGATTTGGTACTTGAAGCAGGTGTTCTTATATGAGTTTTAGGAATCAAGTCTTCCAGTTCCTTGGCAGGATCTTGAATAAGGGCATTGATGAGCTGCACCGCATATCGCGTGGACTCTGTGCCACCCCTAGATTAAAAACAAACATGTTTGTCTTTTGCAAAGGACACCCTGCTTTGCGCAACATTTGGTAGCCTCAACTTTATACTGATTTGCAAGTCTACTGCACGTTTACTCCCATAAGTTATTTCTTGACTTTTGCGTGTCTTAAGGATTATCTTTGAAGAAGCAGACCTTCAGCATGTCTTGGTAGCAGTAACATATGGGCTGTTCTAATATGTCCCGTCTTATTTAGCTTATATGAAGCTAAATACATCCCATCTTAAAAAGCAAACAAAATTCTTAATAAATGACATGGTGGACTAATTCAAGACTTCGAGTTCTAGATACTGTACCTTATAGTGATCATTCTCTCTCCATTCTTATCTTTTTGCTTATCAACATCAATATGGGCACCAGTGACATCTTGAATCGCTGTGATGTTGCACCCACCTCTTCCCATTATTCTAGATACAACAGAAGCTGGGACAGATAATTTCTTTGACCTATATCACAAAGATCACAAATCTGTGAAATGTATTCAAATTTGGAAAGCATACAAAAAACCCCTTGCTGTCCCGACAGGTGGTTGAAGCAACAGTCTTAAGTTTCAAGGCAGCGAGTGGTTTTCTGCTGATGTTTTCTTCACCCTTTGGAGCCTCTCTAAAACTCCCCCATCCAAATCACTCCTAATCCTCAGAACCTGACGAGGATTCTCCAGAAGCAACTGTTGTAACACAGTGTATGTGCCTCACACTGCTTCAGAACACTGTTGGGTTTTAACTCATCTTGTGTACCTTCAAAGTGAGACAAATCAGCCTAAATTTAGATAAATAGTGTCGCTTCAAATAGAGAAGCTTGTGGCTTAGCTACTTTGATCGTTTACATCAAGGGTTTACAGCACGGAGAAGGTGGTTTTCCAATGTTTTCCCAGAGATCAGCTCTGTAACACCACTTGCATCCACAACCCTTTTAGTATCCACCTCTCTCAGACCTCGAGATCCAAAAGTTTATTGGTGACGCTACACAACAGTGGATGGCAGGGGGTTAATGTCTGCAGCCCTGTGATTTAAGGAGCTGCTGGAAGCCACTGTGAAGGCAGCACAGATTTTCAGAAGCAGGCCCACTGTCAGGGCACAGCACCATAACCCATTTGTTTGGCAGAATAAGTCAATTCAAGATTTCTGTAATTCATGTGGTATTGGTGGGTCAGTGCACTACTGTGAAGCCTCTGAACATGAGCCATGCTTGCATCCAGAGCTCAGCCAAGGTCTCTTTGGGTCACCACTGTCTCCAGACTTTAAAGGCTGGATCTCTCAAGCTCATACATCGCTTTCAAGCTTGCCAGTGATGTGCAACAGTTCAACACTGAACAATTAGAGGGGATTCAAAGGGGTTTCAGAAACCACCGTGATTACAGTGCAGGCACCTCTGAACACCGTACAGATCACCACCACTCCCTGAAAAGGCTGCCAGCTTCACCAAGCTATTCCAGGCTTGGAAACTTCTAAGTAACTTGATCCTCAGGAAAATGTTTCCCACTTAATAGGACTTAAAGGAAACCTACTTTATTTGAAACACATCTAAATAAACGGAAAAGTTCTAAAGCATTACCTCTTGCCAAGGTGGTTTTGCTTCCCCCCCTCTCCTGCCAGGAGAGCATGCTACAGCCCTCCCCATCCCTAGAAACCAGGTCTTCAGAGCATGCACCCAGCTCTCCTCCCAAGGCTGCTTCATGCTTTGGGCGTTCTTCCCCGCTCCATCCCAAGGCTCCTCTCTCAAGACAGACATTCCAGTCATTCCCTCCCCAAACCAGAGCCTGCATCATCACCTAACTTTCAAGATACACCCACATCGCTCACAGGGCTCCCAACTGTACCTTGGTCAGCCCAGTAGAAACCCCATGCCACCACCCATGGAGACATCCCTCCTCCAGGAGAGCTCACTCCAGTGCCCATGCCCCTGCCCACCCATCTCCCACTGCCTCTTCCCTCCCTACCCGCTAAGCTTGATGGTTTTTACCTTGAGAAAAGCCCAAACAATACCTTTTTGCTCCCGAACAGCAGCGCCCTCCTCTCTGCAGCTGAAATTGCTCAATTGGTGTTGGCTGCAGAGTGTTGCTAGGGGGAGGGTCTTTCAAAACTCTGCCTACTTGCCTGTCAAGGGCAGAAAAGTTGTTTTCATTGGTTACTTCTTGGACAGACATCCCTTCTAGCCCAGAGGGTTACTCATGGGGAGAGGGGAGAAGAATTCTGGTTGAGACCAGGAGGGACTTTGGGAGAGGAAGGCATGTAGCTCCTAGGTGTTTTGCATACGCATCTGAAGTCACCAAAAACCTCTTTGGCAGGACACATGCTTCCATCAGTTAAAGCATGGCAAACACCAACGCAGAACACTTTATGGATGTGTTCTTTGTGGCACAATGTCTGATTCCTCAGAGATAAGGAAAGGTCAGGTTTTGGATGCCATCTCTAAAACCCTACCATCTCCAGCAGAAGAGCAGACAACCCCCAGTCATGCAGTTGAGTCAAGCCTGTGAGACTCAAGAGACCCAGGAGGAGAGATGGAGCAGCTCCAGGGTCAATGGTGGGGTCTGTGTGCAGCCCTGGAAAAGTCAGCTGCCTCTTTGATGGTTTCATGCCTGCACAACTCACCAAGCGGTGGGCAGTCGGCCACGTCACAGGGGAGAATCCCATTTGAAACACAACAAAAGACAGAGACTGAACCAGCCCTCTAAGGGTTCCCCACAATGAATTTTAGCCTCGAAGAGATCATCCACCTCTGCTCCACTCTACAAATGTCCATCCTGCCCTTGGGTCATGTGCAAGCCATCATCTGCTGTAGGGGCTTCTGCTGTCATCTGCCCCCTCTCCTATCTTATCTCCACATCCTTTACATTCCACTGAAGTCACAGGTAAAGAAAACCCTCGTGCCACAGAAAATGTTTGTATCACGCTGATGTTAAGTTAGTGAGCAAGGAGTTACTACAAATTATAACCGCAATTTGTTTTCAGAGCACTGCCAGAATAAGGGAGGGGGGGAACATTTTTTTAGAAATTAATTATACAATTACATAATAGGCATGCTGGACATTCTACATTTGAGAATCATTTTGTATTGGTTTAGTAAGAGGGTGGCTGAGCCACGTGGCTCCCCGCCCCCTCCCTCTGCCATGGGTCGTGGACAAGGAAAAAAGGGTTTAAAAGTGCCTTTTTGAGTTGAGATAAGGAAGGTTTAATATATACATATTTATATAAGAAAACAACATATAAAAAGCATTTTTTTGCAGTTAACAAAGAAACCCAGCAGTAACAGCGATAAAGGAGCAATACAAAAAAAGATTGATAACAGAGAATAGCGAGGGAGCAAGCTCACCCAGATGCAGCGAAAGGGGAATTGCCTTCGAACTGCCCCCCCACGGGAACTGGCCCCAGGGCATGACGTCAGCATGGTGTAGAATAACCTGGCTCCACTAAAATTAACCCTGTCCTGGCCAAACCAGGACACATTTATAAAGCTAAAAAGCTCACAGACAGTTTTTAAACATACAACCAAAGTCCTTACCTTCTAACCACTTCTTTCCAGCCTTCTTCTCTTTTCTGGCCTCTTTTTGGGCTAGTCAGATTCAGCTTCACATTTGGAGAGGTCAGAGGCAGGGAAACAGGCTTATAAGCAGTTGACAAAGAATTTGAATGACCTTCACCGTCAAGTCTAGGAACAGAAATGTGCTGGTTACCAACGACAGAATAAAATGACAGCATTACAGTACACATTTCCACAGTTGAAAACTACTAGTATGGCCCGTTTTCATTCTTATTTTCTACCTGGAACAACTGTTGGGTGACTTCATAGGTAGCTTCTTACCTTTTAGGCCACAGTCTGTACCCTTCCTCCAAAAAGAGTGGTTGCACGTCTATATTGTATTCTTTTTTAATAGCTTTTCAAGAAAATGTAATTTGGTAATACTGCCTCTTTCTTGCTAAGTATTTGAAAATGTCTGTTTTTCAGATCTTATTGTTACAGATTCCCTGGAAAGTGGTTGAAGCCCTCACCTCCCCTTTTCACAGAATCATAGAATGGTAAGGCTTGGAAGGGACCTCTGGAGATCATCTTGTCCAACCCCCCTGTCAACACAGGTTCACCTAGAGCAGGCTGCACAGCAACACATCCAGGTGGGTTTTGAAAGTCTCCAGAGGAAGAGCTTCAACAACCTCTCTGGGCAGCCTGGGCCAGGCTCTGCCACCCTCACAGCAAAGACATTTTTCCTCATGTTGAGGTGGAACTTCCCGGGCTCGAGTTTGTGCCCGTTGTTCCTTGTCCTATCACTGGGCACCACTGAAAAGAGACTGGCCCCATCTTTCTGACACCCACCCTAACACTGACCAGATCTCCTCTCAGCCTTCTCTTCTCCAGGCTAAACAGCCCCAGGGCTCTCCCCTCGTAAGGGAGATGTTCCAGTCCATCATCCTTGTAGCCTCTGCTGGACTCTCTCCAGTAGAGGCTCTCTACTGGATTCTCTCTTGAACTGGGGAGTCTAGAACTGGACTGGGGAGCACAGATGTGGCCTCTCTAAGGCAGAGTAGAGTGGGGAGGAGAACCTCCCTTGACCTGCTGGTCACTCTTCTTAAAGCAGCCCAGGATGCCATTGGCCTTCTTGGCCACAAGGGCCAATTGCTGGCTCATGGTGAACTTGTTTTCCACTGATGAAGGACAAGAAGGGGGGTGGGGAAAACAGGGGGTGGGGGAAAAAGGGGGCGGGGGAAACTCTGGAGGATCAGCCTCATACTACTTATACGTAAAAATAAGCAAAGGCTACAGATTCGGATGGGATCGAAGTTTTTTGATTTAGACCAAGGGCCTATTCAGAAACTGGTGGTATAAAAAAGTCATAGCTCATCCTCTGGCAAGTGAATCATCTTCCAAAGCATCTTCCCCTGTGCATTCAGTGAATTCTTCTGACTCTCACCTCTGGCTCGACAAGGTTAAATCAAACTGGCCATCGACCTGGCAAGCGAAATGCTCCGACTCATCAACTTCTTCCCTCCTTAAGACAAAGAGAGTGCAATTTGAATGAGTTAATGATGAATCCATAAAACAATCACAAGATGCTGCAACTACTTCTGTAAATAGATAAGTAAAGCTGGTACTTTGTTTTTAAATCCGCAGTATATCCACTTTTAAATCTATTCTAATGAAGTTGGCAATGTAGCACAGATGCTGGAACAGTGCAGAGAGAAAACTGTTTTGCTGAAGCAGTACCAAAAACTAGCCAAAAATTTAAAAAACACACAAAAATAATCTCTTTACCATTTATAAAGAGGTTGCTCTTAACAAACTTGACAGTGTTATTTAGTAACTATGCAAATAAAGGAAACTCAGTCTCTGAAGCCTTTGGGAATGTACCCGCCGGTGTAAAGCTCAAGCTGCAGAAAACTCACACTGGTGTAAGTAAAACCCTGTGAAACACCAGGGGAGCAATGGGGCAGCCTCACCTCGTTGGTGTTTTTGAGGCCGAGGCGCTTGTTTTTTCTTCCTGAGAGGGGATAAGCAACGAGGCATAACGCCGCTCTGAGGAATTCGTATCCATCGTGAAGTTCAGCTCTTGGCTTTTACCACCGCTGCTGCTTTCACTATTGCAATCTGTGCTATCCAGGTTGTCCGAATCACTATTCCCGCTCGCGCCACCGCCTCTTGGCTCTCCGTTTATTTTATTTTTATCTGCTTTTTGCTGTGCTAGAGATATATGCTGATCTGGCAGAATTATCTGCATATTCTGAGGAGTCTCTTTTGTTTTATTTTTCTTATTTTTTCGGTTTGTGCTGGGGGTAGTCACCACATTAGCTCTCTTCTTCCCAAAGGCATTTGTGAAAGTAGTTGAAGTTGCAGAAATCCCAATTGTAGTTGTAGTAGTTGCGCTGGGAGGCTCTATAGGAACTTCTTGCTCCACTGGAAGAAAAACAGTTGGTATATAATCAAAACCCACAATCTAGAAATCGCTGCCCTGGCTGAAGAGGCTACAGCTGAAGTGACGCTCCTTGCTGAGCTGTCAGACTATTTATTCAGCTGTAAAGCCTCCAAAAGTGAGACTGGGGGGAACAAAGGAGGAAAAAAAAGAGAGAACAAAGCAAGGCGTGGAGGGGGGAAGTGAAGAAAAGAGTTTTGTCAGGAACTCTGGCTGGAGAGGGAAGAACTCTGCAGGGGCAGAAGCAATTCAACAATGTCCCAGAGAAGGCAGCTTTAAAACAGATTCCCTTACCTAGATGGTTAAAACAAGGCACCCCAAGTACAACGCTCACAGAAACACTTGTTCTTTACCTTCATCGTCATTTTCTTCATCATCATCATCTTCTTGCAGTTCCAGAGTTTCTTTAGGTTTGTTTTCTTCATCTTCTTCTTGCTTTCTTTTTTGTTCCTCTTTCTTCTTCTTCCTCTTTTCCTTTCTTTTCTCCCTTTTAGCTGCAAGAGCTTGTTTTCTGCTCTCCTCTCTTGACTACGTCGGAGAAAAGGACCCATGTTTTAAAATTGTCACACAGACTAAATCATATTTATAATTCAGATCTTTCCTAGAATTCTACGGGGAGGGAGAAAGGAGCGAGCACAATGAACAAGAATGACTCTCGCACACCGAATCATTACGCAGAAACTGGGCAGACCTTACAGAACAACAGGTCTAGTGGGTCCCAAAACTTCTGAGGACTGACAATAAAATAACAACCAAAGCAGAGGTATTACAAAAATAAAATGTTACTGGGAAAAATCTCTCATCCTCTCAGTCCTTTCTCAAAAAACATTTAATAACCTCATTAATATTTCTGCAGCAAGGTTCACATTTTACTCAAAGATCTCCCAGAGATTTTACAGAAAACTGCTAACTTTTTGACCACTGTTTTTTTTTTGTTTTTTTTTTTCACTATGTGGACTCACACAAGTCAACTATGCTACCCTGGAGCTGTGCACAGGTGTTGAACAAGTCGGCACCCTGAAAAACTCAATATAGAACTTGTTCTTCAAAAATTGTAAAAGCCTCCATTAAGAGCCCAGAAACGAGTGCTTACAAAGCGTCTGCATTACTCTGGGACACTTCACAGTATTCTCAGTGAGGGAGAAGCTGATTTTCCCTGCTGTGTGCTCAATCCGTACAGCTCATTGGGCAGCTTGCAGGCTCTCCGTTGCACCGCTGTGTAGAAGTCCATAAAATGCTTGTGGACTACATCCTACAGAGTATGGAACACACCACGCACCACACCAGTGAGACTGAAGATCGCTCAACACATCACCTGCACTGGACTAACGCAAGGGAGCTACTAAGGGAACAACTGACAAGTCCAGGCTTTCCTAAGAAGGACAACAGAGTGGCTGGAGCAGAAGTCAGTTCTAATTTGCCATCCTCAGTATATGCTTCACTTGTATATTAGAGGAACGTGTGTGTTAGATGGCACACACAGTCCCAGCGTGAAGAGCTCTGCCCCAAGCAGCACCAGGAAGAAATGGAGCCTACAGATTAATAGACAGTTCAAACCGTTACGCTGCACAACAGCAATTCTCTACTCACTTTTTCCAGGTCCAGCTCCTTCAGCAGTATTGTTGCATTCTTATTTGCCTCTGCAGCCTGCTGGTCTTTAGCTTTCACAATTGTCTCCACACACTGGTGACACTTTTTCAACAGGTCCTGGAATGCAAACTTGTCTTATTACCTCTGCAATAAACTGAAATTGAGGAGTGAGACTTGCTCTACAAACATGAGATCAGCTTCCCTGTATTTGTAAACATACAAATTATTTTCTTCTCTTCTGGAGAAGAGAAGGCTCCGGGAAAACCTTATTGTGGCTTTCCAGTATCTGAAGGGGGCCTATAAGAAAGCTGGGGAGGGACTTTTCACAAAGGCCTGGAGTGACAGGACGAGGGGTAGTGGGTCAAACTGCAAAAGGGGAGGTTTAGATTGGAAATTAGTCTTCATTCTGAGGGTGGTGAGACACTTGCAGAGGTTGCCCAGAGGGGTTGTGGACACTCCATCCCTGGAGGTGTTCAAGGCCAGGTTGGATAGGGCTTTGAGCAACCTGGTCTAGTGGGAGGTGTCCCTGCCATGGCAGGGGATGTGGAATGAGATGATCTTTGAGGTCCCTTCCAACCCAACCCATTCTGTGATTCTATTTCAACTGAATAGGACTCCAAATGCAGATTTATTTTTTAAGTTCTGTATTAAAAAGGAGACGTGCACAAACCTCCGAATCAAATGTACACGAGCGAACACGTACATTCAGTTTTTAAATAATAATTTCTCACATATACTTTTGCTGAAAGTCCGGGACTTCCCCAAAGTGAATCTCACCTTGTCAGTAATCGTCGCTATGTATCGCATGCATTCGATGTCCGAAGGGAACTGGTTAACTTCTTTCACCAGGAACTGAACTACTTTCACATGCCCCTAGAACAGCAAAGAAAATTCTCATCTCTTGTATACAACAGTCAACGTTCAGCATCAAAATACAAGTTTTGGTATCTCTTAGCCCAACGCAAAAGACTAAAAACAAGCAAGACATTTCCAGCAAGCTGCTGTTTGGGCAGAACGGTGGCTACTGCCTGCTCAGTGTTGGCAGCATGGCTGCTCTTCTGCATCGTGGTGGCAAGGACAAGCTCTCCCACGAGTACTTTCTTGTTTTAAAATGCAAGGATCAAACCAGACCCAAGGGCAGAGGCAGCTGGTCACGTTTTAGTAACAGCCAAGAAGAGTCTCTTAGATCCTGCCTGTCACTCCAACTCACTCCCTTGCCACTCACACCACAGAGCTGACTGAGATGGTCCAGTTACAAGGTAAGTCTGATCAGGGAGCTGAGCCAGTGGAGTTTTACCCTGGCGAACACATTCCTCTGCTGCCAGATCCATACACACTGTGCAACCACACAGGTGGTGACAAAAGAGCCACTACACAAAGCGTCCCACTCAACACCGAATCAGGAAGGGAACAGGAGAAACACAAAGGAATCAGGACTGCTTATCTTAGACGGGTGTTTTGTCCATCTCAAAAGCAGGACTGAGACAAGCAGTGTAGTGAGCAGAAATGGAGGTGACTGTGGTAATCTCAAGATAGTGAGATCTCAAAAGTGAAAGGTTTTGGACAATGTATAAAATAAAGTTAACATGGTTTATGGCACAAAGTTTTCCCCTCTCAAAAACAAGATCTGTGTGAAGAATGCAGATTATGGCTACTTTAAAACAGTAATTTCACTGTGTTATATTTGATTATTCTCAATCCAAGAATACACGTTTAAGACCAAGTGAAAAACTCTGGTCTGAAAACATTTAGCAATGAAACAGAAAATGAAGTTGGTCTCCTACCTTGCGAAACGCTGACATAAGAGGTGTAATTTTCCGATTATCTGCAGCATCCACATCTGCTCCTGCTTGCACAAGCAGCTGAACCACATCATAGTGACCGCCATTAGCTGCTAACCACAGAGGTGTGTTTCCTTTCTTGTTCCGAACATCAATATGAGCTCCTCTGAAGGACAATTGAGTGAAACGAGGTATGAGTCAAGGTGGAAGTCAGGAGAGAAGATCAGGAAAGATCAGAGTACAATTGTATATATAATTACTGCAGTCTAGTGGCTAGACAGAGGAATCCTGTCCCTGAAATCTGCTGTTTACATTGCAACACAGTGACACAGGGGTTATTCAAAGCTCCCTTCCAGAATCAAACGCTCACCTAACGTAGCCACAGCTGTGCAACTAGCAACCACAGGTCCTTTAAATTACCATTCATGTGGTGACTACTCACAGACAAAGCAGATCCTTGAGATTTTAGCAGCATGTAGGGTTATGCTTGACGAGCTCAAGAGCTATTTCCAGGCTTTGCCCTAGCTGGATGAATACACGGCCAGCGGAGCTGCCAAGCCCACCACTGCTTGCTTACTTCTGGTCCCAGCTGCCTGCTTAGCTTAATGAATGCTGGAGTAGGAGGATACTCCACGATAACACTGGAGAGCAAGGAACAGATACAAGATCCTGCTTCCAAAGCTTCCCGTTCTCTGTGCTCTCAGCTGCACGAAGCCATCTAAACAAGGGCACTTGCCACAGCTACAGAACAAATGTATCACTAATGAGAAGAAATAATTTACCGATTAATCAGGAGCTCACAGAACTTGTAGTGACCCTTATCAGCTGCAATTGTTAAAGCTGTATCTCTTGAGGAAGGCACAGGTGGAGCATTAACATCTGCTCCTTTATCAAGGAGAACCCTTCCAACCTCTGCGTATCCTCCTGAAGCTGCTTCCATCAGAGGCGTGAGACCAGTCTGTGCAAAGAGGAGAAGTTACACGATGTGAACTGTGTACAATACAC
>JAVFHW010062300.1:32240-54486 GCA_032159205.1 Eurystomus glaucurus suahelicus
AGTTCTCTAGGAGACAGAATCCTGCTCACCAGGCAGAAGCCCCTTCATTTTATCTGGCACCTGCATCACACATGTCAAAATCAGTTCTTGTAACAGTTTCTATTGCTCAAAATTCCTTTACAAAAATAAGGACTAATGGGCAAGTTTGTGGAAAATGGTCAAGTGAGTTTTAGATACGGAACTGAGCCTGGAGTATGAGCAGGCAGATTGTTTTTAAATGCACATCCATTTGAGATATACTAGGATTGTAAGTTACACAGAGGTCACTCTTTTACAAGGTGGGCACCTAAAAAGTGAGCAAAACATCTAATTCTCCTCCAACAATTTAGGGGGGGGATGTAAAACTAGTGAATTTCAGAAGAAAAATGTACTTCAACAAAGCAAGATCAAGACATTTTTTGCAGGAGCCTCTGGAATTGGACAGAAAGAGTTTCGCCGTGTTGCCTTTCTGTAAATACAGTTGAAAATAGCCGTAGAAGACTCTTTCTGTTGGTTTTTGAGATGAGTAAATCTCATTTCTTAGCAAAAAAAAGTCTTTACTTAGCAAAAAGTTTCAACAAAATGAACCAATGTCTACTCAAGGCTTTTTTTTTAGTTATTATGATGAAGTTTTTCTGGTTGTGCACAATCTTGTTCTAAACAGGATGGTTCTTGCCTTCAGCAATGGTTTTTCATGCTGGGTGCACTGAGTATTCTGGGGGTAACATGCAGCTGCTAACCACGAAAAGCTTTATAGACTACGTGGTCTTGTGCTCGGTACGTTCAGCTGTCAGCCACAGCAACTACTTCAGAGATCAAGCCCTTCTTGACTATGTTTTGCATTCAAATTCTCCTCCTCACACACTGAAGCTTGAGTAATAAAAATTGAGGCAAACCCAGCAGTGGTTTTGGTTCCATGTTGGCTGAATAAGAGGAGTAGGGGAGGGGGGCAGGCCGTGCCAGAAAGGGGGAACTCAGACCGATTCTCTACAAGACAAGAGAAGGATGTCTTGGAATTACACTGGATAGCTGAAGGGAGCTGGTACCACACACCACATCGGTCCACCAACTATGGTTTCCATGGGAGGTTGCAAAGTTGGAACTAGTCTCGACTTGCACAAGCTGGATGCAATTACCATTCTAAAAGTTCACAGCAATGGTGGGCAGAAGGTCTTACTGCTCATTTCTACAAGCTTGACATGAACTCCAGAGGACAGGGCAGTGACTACGAAGGCAAGGGAGGGGAAGGCAGGAAAATAAGGGCTGAGGGACACATAAAAGGTGCAAAAGAAAAAAAAGTTGAGAAACACTGAATTTAAAAAAAAAAAAAAGCTACAGACCAAACAACACCGGCTATATCCTACGTACCTCCAGCAGCCAACATCAATCCTAGTCAAATCCATGCAATGAAATCCACCACAACGATACCTCTTGTTCCACAAGTGGGAACTTCCATTCCTCTTCACACCGTTCTCAAACGGAAGGATGTTTGGATTTTTGCTTTTCATCCAGCTAACAGGAGACATTTTTGCTGTGTGTTACATCTAACAAACATAGTCCTGTCCAACAGCCGGGATTTCAAGGGTATTCTGAACACACCGAACTAAGCGGCTGTGCGCGGATTCCAGGTTGCGTTAAAGCTGTAGCAGCATCTCGAGCAGCAAGGAGAGGGACACATTTGTCCATAAAAGTGGCAATAATTTGTGTTTTTTTCTAGAGATGGCTACTACACTGAAGAAAGTCACTGAGGTACAGGCCTGTAGAGAAAATTCTACAGAAGATATAAAACTGTCCTGCTTTCAGGTTTCCTAACGGGCACTCACGATATGGCTTTTTAAAGAAGCACAGAAAAAGATGAGGCCAAAGGGGCTAAAACAGGTCTCCAGTACAGGAAGTTTTGCATTTTGGAAAAAAGGTATTTAAAAGTGTCATGTTAGAATTGGAAGTCACTGTTAGGATTAATAGCGCTAATCAGGAACTTTATTCTTAAGCAAGTATTCCCAAACTGGAAAACCCCAAGATGTTTTTGAAGGGAAGGAGAGAGAGGGAAACTGAGCACACAAATTAATGCAAAAATAGTTATATTTCTTAACCCACCTGCTATTAGGTCATCAAGAGTGTCGGTAAGCGTCTGTGCTGGAGTGGCAACCATTAATCCGTCTGGTTCTTGAACTAAGAGCCCCTGCCCAGCAATTTGCTGCTGCTGTCCTACATTCTGCTGATTCCCTAATGCTTTCTGAAGTTCAAGAGACTCTGTCCCATTATAACCTAAATTACCAGAGAAATTACATTGCGGTGCAGGCAAAGGCTGGATAGGGACAAACTCTATTTGTTCAGCAGGTGGTGGAGACTGTTGTTGCTCGTCATCTTTAGACAAGATTGTGTCAACCTGAGGTAACCCTGAAAAGTTATCCTCCGGCAGACCCTTAGCACCTTCCACTTCTGGGAAGACCCCTGGAAGTGGGCACTGCTGCTGCAGGGGCAGTGGTGTGTCTGTCTGACCTTTGGTCTCCAAATATTCTTTGGTAAACTGCTGTTGGGTTTTCATCTGCAACTGCCTTTCCACCTTCTGCAGCTCCTTCAATATTTTCTTCTTCTTCTGGACTTGTTCTTCTCTGTTCTTTTTAAGTTCTTCAATCTTATCTTTATTTAAAGGTTCACCTTGAATCAATTCCAATGATTTAAGTTGTGCTTTTTCAATAGCACTAATTCTCTGTCCAAGTTCATTCAGCTTGCCTTCAGTCTCTTCTACTATGCATTCCAAAGGCTGGTATGGGTGAAAAGGTGGCAGTAGGTCCTTATCTGCTACCTGCAGGGAACTTGACTTCTGCTTGGATGCACCTAAGCACATGAAAAATGTTTGAAAAAATGCCATGCTGAAGATACCCCAAACCTCCCCTCTCACCCACCAAAAGAGGAAAAAAAAAAAAAAAAAAAAAGAAAAAGAAAAAAAAGAAAATTTGAAAAGAAAATAAAAATCTTTACAACTAACACCGCACATCTGTCACAGCAAGGTAAACTCTACACTCCCTGTTAAGACAAGAAAGGACAAAGCACATAGCTGGAATTGTCAATATTGACCCTAACATTCCTTTGAACACAGCTATTTTAATCTGAATAAGGAACTTTACAGTTTCTGACATACGCGACAATGCACGTGGGAAGCGAAATCTGCCCGATTTCAATCATATCCCCAGTTCCCGAGGCTGTTCTGGGCTGCCGAGCAATCAGACTGCTCTCCAGCCGCCAACAGCAAGGCTCCACGCAGAAGAAGTCTCTATTTGAGAGAAGACTCATCCCAGTAAGAGCAGTATTTGGAACCAGTGCTTCTCCAGACACCACAGCATTCCACCTTCACCTAACAAACAGAACCCTGCCAGCGCAGGCTTAATGTGGACAAACAGATTTTGAAGCTTTAGCACCTTTTCTAAAGTTCTGAGACAACATTAACAGCTTGATCACCTCCCTCTCACAACTAACAAATTAATTTTGCTCACTAGTAAGACTTTGAAAACCATCAGCAGTAGGAATCTCAAGTCATGCCAAGCCAGGGCAGCGCTTCTCCAAGTGCTTGCTGCCTCCAAGCAACCCACGGCTGCTTTCTCCAAAGCCATAAGCCTCCAATAAAGTCTTGCTAATAGGGATCTGTCAGTGCCAAAATTTTTATTACTACTTCAGTGTGAGAAACTTGAATTAAATTGTGGAAGGTTTGAGCCTGATCAAATAATTTTCTGCACTAACACTCATTTGCTATACCCAAACAGTGACATATATGTAGCTTAAAAAAAAAAAAAAAAAAAGAGAAAATTTTAGTATTTACAAAGCAAACTAATTTATGTCATCGTTAAAAGGGGAAATTAAAATTACGACAAGTTACCTAAAGCACCACAAAGTTCAGTGACAATCTGGATGCAAGAACTAAGTCCCAGATTGTTCCCTAGCTCTGGAAGGTTGAAGTTTCCTAAAACACCCATTCACTTCTCTCTGGGCCTTCCTTCACCAACATACTGATTCACAAGTGACTTCATTTTGCGTTGCTGTCAAAACAGGAGTCACATACACCTTGCTCTGGGATGAACCTTTTTGGAGGAACTAAAAAGCAAACAGAAGTGAATTTTTCTCTTGAAAGAATTCTCTCTTATAAAGAGAAAGACCAAATATTAAAATAGAATTGAACCAACTCTATGCTGAAAGCCTTCACCAGGCTCTGGAGTGAAAGCAAACCATATCCAGACTGAAGGGAAACCACAAAAAAAAAACCAACAAAAAAACAAAACTTAAAAACCCCAGGAAATAGTTCAGCATCCCACAAGCACCGTAGACAACCTTCAGTAAGGTCTTTCTCCAGCTCAGGACTTACACAGCTGCTTTGTACATGTCCATTGCTCCAGCTGAACATCTATTCCAAGTGCCAATATTACTGTATCTCTGGACCAAGACAATTTCTCAAGAGACAATAAAGAATTTGACTCAAGTGAGGCAATAACTTGTTTCGTGGTGGCTGGTGGATATTTAGCTCAAGCCTGCTGTAAGCTGCTGGCTGTTTGGCTTTGTAGCGAATGGTTCATCTGGTTACCCTTCCAGTTTAAAAAGTGTGACTTTTGCAGAATGTATTTGCGCTCACCAAAAATCTCTGAGATGTTTGTCTACATCGTTGTTAGAAACAACTAGAAATCAGTTGGTGTCCTTCTGAAATAAGCCGCTTCACGGCTGAAGCAGCAGAAATATTGTAGTAACCTAACTGCAAATTAATCCTGCCTTTAAGACACGACGATGACAGGAAGCCTTGGCACTGCTGTTTAGTGTTGTTCTTAAGGTCACCGGATCTACCATTTCTATGACCTGGCAGTTCTGGACAGCTTCCATCACACTATGGAAAGGAAAAGCTGCAGTTCAAAGAGCCCCAAACAATGAAGTGCCACCCAATGAAGTCCACCTCAAGTCCCACCCAGGGAGAAAACAAGCCTGTATTAGGAAAACTTTTCTACAAGGGAAGGTAAAGAGCAGAAGCCCAGCCTCACATGGTGACCTGGGCTGGGCAGAGGAGCCAAGGCTGGTCTCATAGCAGGCAGTGTTCCCCAGAGAGCGGCTCACATCAGGAACGACCACCAAAGTTGGGACAGTTTCTGGAGACCGGCGTTAGGAACCCAGCAAGTGAAGAGCTGGGCTCTCAAGCTCCAGAAGAGGTGCAGAGATTTATTTTCATCAGTTTCTAATTAGTTAGCAGGGCTACTTTTCAGGTTCCAGATCACCCTTTCCATGCCAGAAAATAGTTGCAACCTCTAATCTTGGGGATACTGGGAGAGGTTGAGGGGTAAGAGGGAAGATCTGCTAAACCTGACATGCACACCTGAACAGCCAGTTCAAACCGTGGATGGAGAAGATGCTATTGGCAGCTTCAAATGTGTAAGCACTGTAATATAATATTATATTATTGGAACTATTTAAAAGTAGCAATTTCCTGCTTTACCCAAATCTCTTCTGTATTACAATAACCTGAAAAATTCTGTGCCTATTTTAGTAAATACTTATGAATATGACACTGCTTTATACTTTCACTTTTGAAATACCTAGGTGTAGTAAGACTTAAAAATCCAATTACAGGCCAGATCATAATGACTTTAACCTTTTTGTTTATTATTTTGTTATTAGTCTTTTTGGTGGAGCATCAATCTTTTACACAACCGACCTACTACAAAATTAAACCTAGCAATACTAAGTAGTCAATCTAGCTTTTAAAAGGTTGTTTAGTACAAATAGAAGACTGAGAATGAATGAAATCCAGATGTTGCTACACAAATACCATCTGCCGTCAGGTAATCATGATTACAGGACAAAGAATTGTTGGGCTGACAGAAAGCCCAGCGTGGTTGTGGGCACACCAAGTAAGGAAAAAACTGTTTCCCAATTTATTTTGTGAGCAGTAGCACCAATACTTTTATTCCTACTTCCATATTCCCACAGGTTCTGGTCCCTAACCTGCCCAACTCCACCTTCACCACCATTCCGCACATGTCTTCAGCCCATTTTTGGGCCAGTACACGCAGCTCAGACCCGCTCTGCACAAACACAGCTTCCCACCCATTTCTCCAGCTTCTTATTCTCTCCAGGAACTGAGAGGTAAAGGTTTCCTCAGGAAGTCTCCTGTACTTCTCCCACCCACTCTAGCCAGTGTCCTAAGTACCATGACTTGCACTGGTTCGTCCACCCAGATGAGCCTTCCCCAGGTACCTCTACTGGTCTCTTAAGCACCCAATAATAGGCAGGGAGGATGCCATCACCAGTTCTTAATGTCTTCTGGCTGCAAGTAACCTTCAAAGCTCCTAGACACTGTGAGCAAGAGTTTCAAAAAGTAACCTCCATATCTATAGTCAGGTGGGTCTCCTAAGCAATTGAACTTTTCCAATTTAAATTTGCTTCAAACACTTCACAGGGTTGCTGCCTACCAACAAGTCTGACTCCACATCTTATCCTGAGTGCTGATGATTCTTGAGAAACCTGCTCTTCCAGCCAGGACTCCTCATCCATAGAATGCCCTTTACTCCCACGGAAGAAGTAATTAATATGCCCTTTCACAATGAATAGAGCAGCACAGGTGAGATGCTACAGGTCCAAAATAAACCTAAAATTAGCTTGTTGACCCCAATGACATTGTTATTCGAAGTACCCTCTACATTTGCTAACACCCACTGACAGCCTCATACTTCACAGCAGTAACACAGGCAGGTACCTGCGCTGTCTTCTGCAAGGCTGAGGACTGAACTGTTCACTCCAAGGAAGTGTCCAGGAAAAAATGAAGTAATTTTTTTTTTTACATAAAAGGAAGCCTAGTTCAGATCTTACCCTAAAAGCACTAACTGATGAATTCGCAAGATCTAAGGTTTGGTTTACAATCCATTAAAATCTTCAGGAAGTCAACACAAATTATATTTCAGCTTAGTGGTTTTCATCTCAGCCACCACCTGAAATGGTTATACTGCATTTACTAGATGAAATTCTGGGACTCGTTGACAGCTTCTTAATTTTAGAGTTGTTAAATGAAGAAAAAAAGAACCAGGAGTGGATTCAAATCCAAACAGTTAAATTCCAAAAGATTTTTCCCACATAAAAAAAAAGATGACAGGAAGAAAAAAGTCAGCTGCATGATACAGGTTTGTATATTCAAGTACATCTTCTCTGCTGGAACCAATAGTATATACATCGGTATTAATCACCTTGTCATCCTGATGGGTAGTATTACCTAGAACTTTAAAAAAACCAAACCAAACCAACAAACCAAACCAAAAAACCTCACCACAAAACCAACTCCAAAAAAAAACAAACCCCAAAACAACCAACCAAAAACCCGCCGATTCTCTCTGCTCCTCACTTCACAAAGGCAGCATACATCCATGCTAAGATCTCTGTGCTTTGTGAACAGAATTGCTTGTCCACTGCTCTTGCAGGTTTTTTAAAAAAATTTACGTTTACTCAGAAGACAAAAGTTACATTTGCAGTGCAATTAAAACTTGCCTGCCTCACCAACAGGAATAAAATTAGCTGAATCTTGAATTTTCATGAAAATTCAGTGTTTAACTAACTTGTACCAGTAAGAAATTCAGCTCTAAGAATCTGGGCAAACAGTCAATCCATATACACCATATACATCTCATTTAACCTGGGCAACAAAAAAATCACCTACTTTTCCCCACCTGTTTTTAATAGATACTTAATTCCTGTTTATAAAGAACAGGATGATTTGTGGGGGTCTGAATGAGCAGGTGAGTTTGTGTTTTTGCTACATTCCTCCTCTGAACTACGGAGAAATTTTTCTGTCAATCTTTATCACTCCTGCAGTTGTTTCTACGGAAAACTCGCAGGGAAAAGGTGCAATGACATCCAGCAGGCAGTGGTACAGGGCTGAAACGAAGCCCAAGTCAACTACATTGTCTTAGCATGCAAAAATTCGAGTTGCTTTCCAATCTTAGTCTTCTTCCCAAGTCTCCTCTGGTGGCTTGATGGTATCCAACTGGAAAATGATAAGATGTAAGTAGTCGGTGGCAAGCAGGTGACTGAAGCTTCAAGGGAGGGGAATTTCACAAACCACTATGAAAAGATCTTTCTACGCTTGTGCTCCTGGAGAACCACATGTCTTGTTTTTAAATCATCTGCCTGCACTGCTGGGGATTTGCATAAAAGAATGACAAGTCTTTAAGTCTGCTATGAAAGTAATTACTGAAGTTAGAAAGCCATGAGAGATGGGCTGTTATATTTTACTTGGGAACCAGGGTCTGACCCGGGCAGAAAAGACAGAGAAAATGGCAAGAGTTAATCAGAAGATGTCAAAGCATGTGAAACAACCAACAGTAGGGAAGTCTGAAAGGAGTCACAAGGGAAAAGCTTGCTTTAATGCCTCTACCTCAATGAGAGCTATATAATCTTTGTATTTCTACCACTAAGCTGGCCCCTATTGCGATTAAATCACACAGTGGATGAGATTTCTGCCAGTATACAACTCGGTATTAGGCATAAAAGAAGGATACTGGAGTAAAGAAAAAAAGTTACTAAATTTGTAGCTATTGAAGCTACATGGAATTTGGTTTTTTCTTTCCTTTCTCCAAGTCACTAGACTGACAGATTTACATAGGGATACAGGGGATATCATATATTGAATGTTTAACTTAAAAAGCTTCCAGATTCCAGAAATCCTCCTCAACTTTAAGGGAACCTTCCTGGGGATCAAAAGCAGATGCGGGCAGCCTTCACATGAAAAACTGAAGCCTACTGGGTCTTGTGGAAGTCTAAAAAACCATGCACCCCACTTGAGAAACACTGCAAGTTCTTGCCCACTCAAACACAAGAGCGGAGACGTCCAGCGACAGCACGTTGACAGGTGTTAAACACTCAGTTAAGGCAAATTATTTCATTTGTAAGCATCATTTCAGATCAGCTCTGAAGTAAAACAAATCTGGAGGAAAAACTGCTAAAATCATTGATACCTCCGTGTCAAAAACCAGAGTACTTTAAATTTTGACATGTTTTAAAACAACACCTTATGTGGCTGGATGCTTCCTGAGCATCCCCACGTGGCACGAGCATGTTGTTTTTCAACAACGACCTAAGAACGCGCCGTGGGTTCAACACACCGCTCTCACCAGGCAGGCTCTGCCAAAGCCTTGAGGCAGAACCACCAGCACCGCTGGAGCTTCAGATCCTACTCGTATTAAACATGAGCTTGCACTGCCAAATGAGACAAGACTATCAATGGCCAACACCAGCCTATTTCCTGAAGAAATCCAACTGTGCCACTTCTGACTGCTCCCCGCACGGGGCACCAAGAGCCTGTCACCTCAAGGAGCAAGACGCAGAGGCAGTGGAGCTGCACCAGAGCTGCTGCGCTTCACACCCCTGGCAGCATAAAGAAGGAGGAGGTCCTCTGGTCCTGCAGAAATAGCACAGGGGTTTTCCTAGCCAGAAGACTCTCCGCGTTGAGCTGCTGCACCAGAATCGCCGCTGCCTGCTGAGCAATCTGGCTGTGTTCAAGCGAGGGTGGCAGCAAGTCCAAACTGCCAAGGAAGGGATCTCCTGCCTTTCCCCAGCTGAACTTCCCTGGGACTTCTATGGACACAACAGACACGTGCTAATTGTAACGCACTAAAACCAACTCTTCCTAAGCATGTGAGAGGTGGGGTCTGTCCAGTTCTGTGAATTAATCCTGTTGCTTCTTTCACCTCATTATTCTCCAGCTCTTTAGGAGGTTACCACCTTTGCGTGTCACCTTTACCCGAGTCTCAGAGATACACTGTCAGCTCTGAAACACTTCTCTTTTTAGCTGCTAAACATTCATATCCAAGTCTTTGCCACAATAATTATTCAAATGGCAACCATCCCATACGTCGTCTTACTTTGCTGAAGAATAATAATGTAATTCCAAATTAGACCATAAATTCCTCTCGAAAAACCTCACGCTGTATTTGAATCATAACAGTAACATCCAAGTGTATTCTAGTTTTACACTCGACTCATCAAGAATCCTTCAGGAAACAAGTTGTGTGACTTGCAAAACTAACACAGGTCCTTAAAAACCAGATTGCACCGAGGTTCAAGCTAAGCGCTCCTCTCCTCCCAGGTAACGGTTTATACCGAAACTCGGGAGCTACTTCTAACCGTGGAAGCAAGAAATGTGTCTTCCCCAGGATACAGAATGTGTCAGATAAGAACTCACGACTTCTTTCCCCCCTCACCTGTGTAAATAATGTCCCCCCTTCCCCATGAAAATAATGAATTTGGGTTTATTTGTGCTCTTTTGCCCCTTGTCTCCCAAGAAGTCTAACGATGAAAGCCCAGGCTATTAAAGCCCCACGTGTACAACAATTTAGGAAAGGAGTTCAAAGAACGTTGGCTATCGCAGTTGAAGCATTACTCCAACGCCCACACAGCGTTTGTCACCAAAATCCCATTTTTCCCCTAAACAGCTGAGACACACAAGAGTTTTGCACGCAAAGTTCCAGGAACGCTTCGTTGGCCCAAGGACACGCTTTGGATTGCTGCATCTCTTGCAAACATTGGAGGTCAGCTTTGCCTACACGTGAAGCACGTCCTGAAACCCTGAGAACAACTAGATCTTCATGTGCCAGCCCCAACACCATGGTACTGTTCAAACACACCTAAACTACGTGCTGACATTTGCAACCGGGTTCTTTTTAATGACAGCTGTTTCTTAAACTGCAACCAACTAGTCGCTCTTTATAATTTGATTAAACAACATGAGACTAAGCTTGTAACTTTAGTCTTCTGACTCCTCTCTCGCTGATTCCCGTGCATCACAAAACATATTTCCAGAACACAGCCCACTTGGCGATACTGATGGTTCTTTAGGTGGAAGGGCACGCGTGTTAGTGCACAGCTGCTTTATCTGACCAGAGGTTGTTTGTACTCATTTATGGAATCCAAAATACCACATCTTGCAGATCCCGGGGCAGCGACACAACAGCTGCATTGGAGAAGTCACACACACACCTGCACGCAAACACCATTAGGAACACAATTTTTTCTCTCTTCATTTGTGACCCTGGGGGTTTTTGGTTTTGGTTTAGGAAGCTTTGAGCACTTCCAGAAGAAAGGAATTAAGTAAAGCTAGCTAATAGAGCTTGGGATGCTATAATATTAATACCCCTGTCCAAAACTGTCAATCAACAGAGCTGCAGTTTGGAACTTTCCACTTGAGAATCTGCTTCTCTTTCTGAGCTGACTGAGCAGACAGGAAGAATTTGTTACGGAATCCCTGGCTGGAAACAAACTGCTAAATTCACCATTTAATGCCTAAAAAGAGTTTTAACCAGGCAGTTCAACCACGCCCAAAGCCAAACCCCCAATGTTCCAATTGCTTACAAGAGTACTATTACTAACAGAAGAAAAACTCTCCTGCAAGTAGATCTGCATTGGCATTTTACCGTCAACATGTTTGCATTGCTACAGCAGGAACCGAACAAAGTTGATACATGAAGATCATTGAGAATGGTTGCAACTATTCTAGACGACCAATGTATAATATTCAGAAGTTAACACCACACTTCATGTGTTGGTTACGTGTTTATGAATGTTATTCATCAGTCTGCACTATGGCAGTTGCCACAATAGTTTTCTTCCAAAAAAACCCGGAATATCATAACTAATAAATTCGAATAAGCATAATAAAATCAGAATAACCAGTCTGTACTGGTATTCTATACTGCAGAATACAAGAAAATAAGCAAAAACTATGCACTACATAAAATGCTTTTAAATTATAGCTCATTAGAGGTGTTCAGGAGTTGATGGAGTGGACTATTCTATGCATAAGCTCTAATAAAATTCTCCCCAGCCCCTGAGTTTCCAAATGGCATATATTCTCCGAGTGGCTACATACTAACCTTTCACCGATCCCAGGAGAGGTGGCGAGTTCTCTTGAGGGGTTCTGTCAGGTTCCTGGGGAGGTACAACCATAGCAAGCGTATGCACCGGTACACGTGGAACCTTAAAACAAAGCCACAGACACAGTCAGATGGAAACCAAACCTTCTGAAGGCACCAGATCTTGACATGTTAATACAAAGACACATTTCTACAGCAGAAATTCCTCTCTCCACTCCACACCTCCCAAGCTGCAGACACTAGACTACTTCTCGGTGTGACCTGAGCCATGCTATTTTCTTGTGGATAATATGTCAAAGGTTAACTACACTCTTCACAACATCCTGGGTGTGTAGGCTGGAAAACTGTTAACATCTTCAGGCTTTTAATGAGCGAGCTCCACTGGAAATCTAAGTCTCCAGCCTGCAGAATTCTACATTTACACAATATATTTCCCTCCATATAACAACCAAAATCAGCAACGATATTAGAGGGGTGCTAGCACAAGAGTTTTGAACCGTTGAAACAAAATACTGCACAAATGCAACCAAGAAAACCATATTCTCTTGAGACCCTAGGCGTGGGACCACCCCGCCTATGGAGCAGAAAAGGGATCAAAGTTCATGGCGCTCTTCAGGACACTGCAGCCAACACCAATCAACTTCCTCACCCCCTACTATTTTCAAATGCGTTGATGTTTTTTAATTCTTTCCACTTTCTTCTCTGGAGACTTTCAAAACCCGCCTGGACACGTCCCTGTGTAACCTGTTCTAGGTGAACCTGTTTTAGCAGGAGGGTTGGACTAGATGATCTCCAGAGGTCCCTTCCAACCACAGAGTCTGTGATATGCTCACATCTGGATTAACTTCAGAAGTTAACTACTAAAGGAAGCGTTTCTCTGCGACAGTCACAGCGATATTGAAGAAAAATTCCTTATGCCTTACCTGAGACTGATCCTGAGATGGAGGTGTGAGCTGAGACAGGTCTGCTGCAGGAACCGACAGAACATTGTTTGGGTAATCCAGCAAGTAAGAAACAACATTTGTGTGTCCTCCTTTGGCGGCTTCAATGAGCATTGTTGAGCCATCCTGAAGTGAGATTTTGGGAAACAAAAAGGCAGAAGATTAACTTGGTGTAGGACCTAAGATATGAATTAGACCACTTAAAATTGGACATTAAATCAACGATGTGGTTCTTTCAGTATCTGTGATAAATGGATAATTTTAAGTGGATACCTTGAGTCGATGAGTAGGATCAGCACCGTGAGCTAGAAGGAGCTCCACAACTGCCAGGTGGCCTCCCGCACATGCCAGTGACACCACCGTGTGGTCATTGTTAGCTGTAGCCCTGTTAACATTGGCACCTATGAAGAGGAGATCTCAGAATTAAACACACGGAAATATTTTTTTTAAAAAACCTATCAACAAGCACAGTATTTTCCAGAATAGAGAGAAACTTTTTAATCTTCGTAATTCATACACGCTTCTAGGGTAAAAGCAAAGGACTTTGACTAACTGCTGGCTTCTACACATCATCCTCCTCATCTCGTAAAGACAAGGCAGCAGAGACCATAATGGTGGTCCTTGTAAGTGGTAAGAGAGAGGGAACACTTATGGTGTACAGAAGGCAAAACTAGCAAAATATTTTGTGATTCATTCTATCGTGAACTAAAAAACCCTGAATGGTCGGACGATTGCTCAAATACACACAAACATTAATTCTGAAGGAGGATCACAAACATGCAGGATTGTAAAGTGGTTTCTTAAGTCTTTTAATTAGTTATTTAAACTAGTATTTTACCTTTGCTAATAAGGAATTGCACAGTGCATAAATGACCAGCTCGCGCAGCCTTCATTAGTGGGGTTCTCCCACCTTCTGATTCATGCTCCTATAGTAAAGAAGAACAAACAGATGTATAAACAGGCAAAAATCAGACCAGTGTTTCAGCTTTTGAACCATCTCATGATGGGAGCAGCATTACCTGTCTCAGCAGATCTACCTTAGAAGCTGACTGTAATCCACAGAAACTGACTGGAATCAATTTTCCTCTTACCTCAATACTGAATCACATTGTCAAAAAGCATTATGACCACAGCCTGTGGTCTAACGCGCTGTGACCGCTCAAGGCGGCTTCCCTACTCCCATCCCCAGTTTTATTCAGTGTTCAGATGCATAACATGCTTGAGAAGAGCAACATCTCATTTCCTCCTCAAAAAAGGAGGACTATTTAACACAAATAACATCAAGAAACAGACAAGTACCCACAAAGTGGTGTGCAACAGCTCTGAGAGCGTCACATGCTGCATGCCAACACCTCTGAAACAGCAACAACGGCCAGAGCGCAGACAACGCTTTTAGTACATGTTGAAGGGGATGGGCAATAAAAATGAGACAAATCACAGCAGGTCACAAAGCCTCTGATTAAGAGGACTGGAGACTAAAGAAAAAGAAGAAGGAATGAACGCCAAGAACCATTTTCTAATTTAAAAAGTTTCTGCATAGTGGAAAGATGTGGTTGAATGCAACTGTCTTAGAGAAGTTACAGTAGAAGACAATTTGCCTGCTATGTAGACATTATCAATACCACAAAGAATGCTGAGTAAGACATCAGAACCCTCCCACAGCAACGAGGGGAGGGAACGTCAGCTTCCCGGGCATGTTTGTATTTGCACTCTCAATATTCAGTCTCGTCAATAATACACTAGAACTCTGGGGTTTTTAATGAAAGCTAGGCTCTAAATTCACTATTTACTGTTGGAATTGCATGTCTACCTGCCAGTGAGAGCTGACATTTAGTGTTGACTAAATAATGCTATTTACAAATATCAAAGGCCACTAGATTGACAGAATAGATCAGCTCCTTCCGACAGCTTCAGTATTCCCGAAAACTCTGCAGATGTTCTTTGACACACGGCTTGCTTTGGTTGGAGGCTGCACCTTAACTTAGCTTTCTGTCCATACGCTCTTGCCTGCGTCTTCTATTGGACTGGCCCTGAGCAAAAAATGCAAACCAGTCCTCTGCGCTAGCGGAGGTTACACCATCCCTCTCCTCCAATGCTTCTGCTTTGGCTGCATATCAGAAATACTTGCAGGGCACGTAAAGCTCATTATATTGCTACATGGCCCTATGATGTGCAAGAATTAGTAGCACGTCCTTGAGCTCCAATGCTTAGTCTGGTATTTGGCCTATTTTTTCCTTCCTCAGCCACTGCCAGCAGATCATAAAAAGCCAGATGCTGCTGCTTGCCTTTCGCACAGTAAAGCCCTGGTACGAACCACCCTCCAAGCAGCCGTGGATGTAAAGAACCACTGAACACCACACGTCACCCGCCGAGCAGGACCCAGAACACAACTGCCCAAACAATTTAATACACATTTCTAAATCGATGCAACAGCAAAGATTGCAAGAAGCACAATTTTTCTAGGTCATCTTAGGTACATTGAAGATAGTGAAAAGCCATCCTATATTGCATTCAAACGGAGCGTTCCAGATAACCAGCAGTGAATTATCATTACCTGCAACATTCTCTATTCCTAACAGACTTCACTGTTGAAGTTTTAAACACGGGTGTCACGAGGCTTCCTCATTTAAATACAACATGGTTATTCTGCCCAGTTTAACCAACTGTGGCTTCATCAAGCGGGCAGAACTTGATTCTCAGCTATTATACACTTCGAGTACTTGCAGTACCACGCACGTCATCAGCGCAACCAAACTAAACCATGGGTGTGCCCACCTGCTGTAGATCTTCAAAAGTTATTGCATTTTGATGGTATTTTTCACATCGGAAGATAGAAATGCAAATTTTATTTTAAGATTAAATTAATTCTGTGACTTCAGCACTCTACTTAGCCCTAATAAAGACTACCAGATAGCATCAACTGCAGCTTCAAGGGAAAACATCTAGAATAAGCCAAAATAAGAAGCTGAGCCAGTGCAGTGGCTTTGTCTGCATCCTGCATCCATTCTTCTACCTTGAACGGCCATAAATTTCAAAGATCTTTTTTTCTCAGTAGCAGCCGATAACCAACATAAAGACAGAGAACATGAGAGTTGTCCAAAAGCATCCCTCACCCCCTTTCCAACGCGTTTCTTCCTTGTCTTAATATGAAATACACGCAAATGCTTATTTTGTAAGAACAAGAACTAGCAAGGAGTACCCATCTGCAGAGACTTTCCCCGGCTCCCTGCACAGCAGAGCTCACCACAGAACTGTTCTGTCTCTCCTCACTGCTCCAATCCTGAGGAATATTGCAGTTAGTATGATCAGAGGAGCTAAAGAAGCACACCCGAGCCAGCTTCAACTAGAAAGCCAGCTTCAACTAACCAGTTGAGTGATGTGCTCTCCTCCTACTTCTGCTTGAGGAGAAAGAGCACCCAAGAAGAACTTCTGTAGGTCATTACCAGAGAGGAAGGAAGGGGAAAGCGAGAGTGTTACACAAACCTTTTCCACTGGGACTCAGAAAGGGATGAGAATCCAGTCAGTAATCATTATTTCCTTTCTACGCAAATCAATACTTCAGGCAGCAGCCCAAAAGCAGTGTCATCAGAAGCATCTCACAACAACCATTGATTTTTTTTTTTTAAATTCTTATTTCAAATTCTGTTTTAGGCAATTCCAAGATCAGCTACACAAGGGCTTCCTCACCCTCCTCATCCTCCTTCCTTCACAAACATTCATGATTATAGCAAGTATTATTTACTAGGGTATTTTCTTTCCCTTTGTTTCCAATGCCATATGCTAGTTTAAAAGTTCTAGAACAAAATCTGTGTTTTCAAATGAAAGGTCCAACTGCTCTCTTCAATTCTCTCACCCACGACAACAGTGAATATTTCACAGAAATCTAAATGTTATTCTAAGCAAAATGACTTGGACAAACCTTCTGATGCAAGACAATAGTTCTTAACATTGTGCCGCCTCACTAACTTTGCAAGACTGAAGTCCTGTCGAGAAACAAGTATTCTGGCAGTCACCAGCCTCGCTGTTCCAGATAACCTTCCCAAGATATGTAGCAAACCACTATTTCAGAGGTACCTAAAACCTCAACTGAGCCTCCAGTTTAAAGGGAATATCTGCAAAGGGAAGACCTCACAGGAAGCTTCATATGGATTAACAAGTGTAACAGCTCCTTGTGCCAACAGACTCGGTGAGATAACTTGCTGCATTTGTGGAGGCTGAAATGCCGCTTTTTAAAAATAGAGTCTTCAAAAACCTAACAGAAGGGAAAATGCAGGACAAAGATGACATGTCTAGTCTACACAGTGAGTCTTTGTGTTCTTGAAGAAATTTAGATGCCTTAAAGCCATGTTTGTTGTTAGCATGTATCCTGAGGCTGCAGCTTACAAGCATCCAAGGCCAACCTCACCTGATGCTTGCCCGGCTCTATGCCCTCCAAAATAGTCTTCTTTAAGTCCTCCTGCTTGTCCTGCGGAAGGAAAGAAAAGAACTCACGGCTCTTGTTCTACAAACAAATGTTGTTCTTGGTCATGAAGACCTGGAATGTGAATTTAAACGGATCAGATCCACCAGCTGAAAGCTCTGTTTTGCTGGAATCAGGCAAGCAAGCACAAAGGTAAGACCAAGCAATGCAGCTCTCACCAGTTACGACTCCTATCACAAGCCATTCAGATTCACAAAGAGAGCACAAAGGTCATACACAGCACCTCGTTAAACACAAGATGACTTTTTGTTCACTGCTGGCAAAAGAGAAGATTTCATTGGACTTTGCACCATCTAAAGACTGCAGCACAACACCCAAAATTAGCTTTGCATGGCCTGCACCCTTTCGCTTTATTTGTAGAAGACTGAGGGCCAAGTCTAAAAAGGCCTGAAATCCTTCATCTTCCCCTGCTGGTTCAAGAAAAAGTAAGGAACAACACGCAAGCTTCTCAGACCCCTCACTGTGATGACAACACTGCTATCTCCAGCATGGTTTTATTCAGATCCATGAAGTATTGCCTGTTCTGCAGATGTTTAAGTGTTGAGACGTACAGTGTGCCATACACATAGAGGAAAGCGAGTTTCTAATTAAAAGAGCCACGTTAGTGTGAGGAATGTTACCAGCTGAGGCACAACAATGAGCCCTGCAATGACAAAAGCATCTGTCCGTAAAAATACTTCATCATAATGGAAGAACAGAGAGGTAGTTTGGTGTGCCTGGTTTTTTTTTCTTGTAAGCAACTGGAGTGATGCGGATGCCAGGGAGCCAGTTTGAGTCTTTTAAGAAAGCCACGCGTGTGATTAACAAGTATAAAGAACTTTGGGGAGGGCCTGGAGGTGTAAAATGAGAAGAACACAGAGGACGAAGCTGCCCTCAAGGGTTCTCTTCCAGCTCTCAAATTCAGCATAAATGCATCCCCATGTCTTGGAGTGGGAAGGTGAATGCTATCACCAGATCAACTCTCCTGTGCAGCAGAGCCTCACGTACAGCCGCAGGCAGCCCAAATTACAAAATCCCAATTTCAAACTCTTTTCTGTACTTAACGGTTGGACTTGATGATCTTAAAGGTCTTTCCCACCCGTGGCGATTCTGTGTGATTCCCAGCTGAATAAAGCTGGCATCTTCTCCCTGTCCAAAAAAAGAACAATCTCTCTTTTGTTTTCAGCTACTCTGAAACAGCCAAAGATGCAACCAACTTGTTGAGAGCTTTCACAAAGGAGACTGCCATCTCCAGCGTGCAGCATTTCCTCCAGGTCTGATCCTCCAACAGGCATCCAAACAGGCACTTTTAGTTTAGAGGAAGGTATGTGGCTGAAAGCCATGATATTAAACATCATAAATACTCGTTGTGGGCTTTACAGTCCTTAACCTAGCTCCCGTGGGAACATACACGTGCTACACGTCTTACCTAACAAGCTTTGAGATGACGGTAACTGCTACTAAAGAAGCAAAGAAAAAAAATAAAGAAAAGAGAACTCTTACAAGAAGTCTCCTCTCAGCTTTGATATTAGACAAATCCTTCCCACACAGGTAAATACCTGCATTACTGACGTGCCGGTTATTTTTTTCTGCTTAGAAAAAGTGCTTCTATCAAATTCTTTTTCAAAGTTCTCATCTCCAAAATTTTACTTCTATTCATCACAAAATCTAAGGTAGGTGAACGTCCCCATAAAGAAGCTTATAAACAAGTTAAAACTTACATTTAGTCCCAGTGGCAGGAGCTCAGGCTAAGATCCTGGACATCTCTAGTGCTGCAGGTGATGAAGGAACTAGAATGCAACTAAGGCACAGATGGGATCACAGGCTGAAGTCTTCAGATGTGCCTCATGTTAAGTCACTCATCTACCTGGCAAAAGCAAGCCCACTTCCAAATGCATACATTAGCAAGGGAAGGTGTGGGCCTGCCAAGCTAGTTTTGCTCCAGATACTGGCAGGCCAACTTTGTCCTTGTAAGGACATGGAAAAGACATCAAGAAGGCCCTTCAAGAAGGGCATCAGGAAGCAATCAGGGTAACTGGTAACCAGCCAGACTTCATAATTAGTCACAAGGAGACACAAGTTCATCAAAATACCACACACAACCGAGCAGGGCTCTGGCAGGCAAACAGATGAGCGTGTACTCTCACACTGCTCATTTCTAGGGTAACTTGCCACCATGGAGTTCTAAGGGAAAATTCACTACAAATGAAAGAAAGCTCATCTCAGCTATCATTTGCTTTTAGTTCTCCTAGTTCTTATAAAGCCACATTCCTTAATGAATCTAACAGGGTTCTCAAGATCTTCCCTGGTTCTTGAACCTAATTACAGATTCGGTATCTAGGCTAGAGGATCAGGCGCGTTTTCTGCCTGCATGAACAACAGCCTTTTTGTGTGGAGACATGTCAGACCTCCTGACAGAAACATCTCCTGCCCTCTGCCCATCTGGCTCATCCAGCATGAAAGAGGCTCCTCTTCACACGTGCAGTCTCAAAGCTTGCACCTCAAATCCCAAAATGACCTCCTGGCAACTGAAGAGAGGCCTGAGAAGCCAAGAAAGATTTGAGATATTCAAGTAGATCATATGCTTTCCAAACCATGGAATAAAAAGGCTCTGAACTGGGAAGAAATGGGAGAAGTGATCGCAATAGAACTTGACAGCCAGTGTTTATTGTTCCTTTAACTCAAGAGCATTTGGGGAAGAAAGATCAACTTTCTTTCTGCAATCTAAAATTAGGGAAAAGTCCTCAAAAAACGATGCTCCTTGCCTTCCTGATCTGAAAGAAGACAAACACACAGATGGCACACAAACCAGTAAAGTAACGAGGATGAGATCCAGCAATTGCTACATCTCTACAGTTAAACAGGGCCAGGAGACAAACTCAGGCATGGGATCCCTGGTCATTCATGCTGCTTATTCCTTTGCAGCCTCCCTGGTGCAGTGCTGGCCCTGTCAAGAACCACAGGGGAGATCACCACCAAGGGCTGCTCCCAACAGGGGACATCAGGTTAGTCTCTCCACTTATCTCAAGAGGCTTCGCACCCTGAAGAACACCTTCAGGACCTCATCCCGCAGCCCACGGGTGTCCGATGTGTGCTCCCAGTACTGCACTAGGAAAACACCGCCCTGGTGGGCTCTAGCACAGCCACCAACCTTCTGACAGTCACAGGGGCACAGCCCCAGGCTCGATGGGCTGAGAGCCCTGCATGGATGCATTCAGTGGGTGCCATCTGCCCCTGCAACCAGAAAGCAGCCCTGAGCCCTCTTTTATTTTTACTGCTTGAGATATAACCAGCGTTCTCCTCAAGAAGGACCACTCTACAACAGGGTAAGATGTTTTATGCCCAGCTTCTCAGTGACTGTGGTATAAACCTCCAATATAAAGAGGGTTTCTGGAAAACAACAAAACATTGGTGAAAGCAACCCCAGGGAAGACTAAAGTTGCAGGATAAAAAAGAAAGAAGAGCAGCTGGAGATGACCTTCCATTAGCTGTTTGAACACCAGAAGGAGAGTAAAATTAACTAGAGAAATGAAGACAGACCGACCAGAGGCTTAAGTCCAGATCAATTCCTCACTCCACTGCAGACTTCCTGGGACAACTTGGTGAAATCATCTAACCTCATTTAAATTACTAAAGAAAATGGAAATCTGGAAGAATAATCTCCCACGGTACTGCCAAAGAAGCTTTTCAATAGTCCAGCAGAAAGGTAACGCACTTCCAAAACGTCCCTTCCAACAATTACAAAGGTAACCAATTTATTCAGAACAGCTCACACCTAATAAAGCAGAGCAGGCTCCAACCCCCAGGCACCTGCCAGAAGCATCGCTGCTCTTCTGCAGACATTTCCCCTTTTACCTACAATCAGAATTCAAAACCAGTAGATTTATCTCTGGTCTCCCTTTCATGAGCAATTTTCCTTTGCATCCTTATATTTTCAACCCAACACTACCATGGCCACTAGACCATGTCCTAAAGTGCCACGTCTACACATTTATTGAACCCCTCCAGGGATGGTGACGCCACTACTGCCCTGGGCAGCCTGTTCCAGGGTTTGACCCCTCTTTTAGTAAGGAAATTTTTCCTAATATCCAACCTAAACCTCCCCTGGAACAACTTCAGGCCGTTTCCTCTTGTTCTACCACTGGTTACTCGGGACAAGCGACCAACACCCACCTCTCTACAACCTCCTTTCAGGCAGTTGTAGAGAGCAATAAGGTCTTCCCTCGGCCATCTCTTCTCCAGAGTAAACAGTCCCAGTTCCCTCAGCTGCTCCTCATACAACAGGGCAGTGGTGGAGTTCCCATCCCTGGAGGGATTCAAAAGTCACGGAGATGTGGTACTGAGAGACATGGTTCAGTGGTGACCTGGCAGTGCTGGGTTAACGGTTGGACTTGATGATCTCAAAAGTCTCTTCCAACCAGAACAATTCTATTACTCTATGTTCTCCAGACCCCTCTCCAGTTTCACTGCTATCCTCTGGACCTGCTCCAGCCCTCAATGTCTCTCATACCGCAGCACCCATAACTGAACCCAGTGCTCAAGCTGTGGCCTCAGCAGCACCGAGTACAGGGGCACGATCATCTCCCTACTCCTGCCGGACACACCATTTTTGATACAGGCCAGGATGCTGGTGGCCTTCTTGGCCACCTGGGCACATTGTTGGCTCAACAAAATTATAAAGGCACAAAATTTTTCTCAGCAATCTGCTCAAACTGGATGGTAAAGGCCATGAGCACTGCTCACCTTGGTGATGAGAGGAAAAAATAAAGGTGACAACTCTAATAGTTTGACATGACATTTAAGCAGCAAGTCTTGCATGGTTTTTTCAAAGTTTATACATAGCTAGGTATATATTTTTGTTTCAGGCTTTGAAAAATCTTAGGTGGTACTTCATGGATTATACCTTTTTATAACCAAGTACTTCAAATACTTTTTTTAAATACTCCCAAATCTACCCTGCCTCTACTGAAGTGGGT